>JAJPUD010003354.1:123511-206967 GCA_023553655.1 Myrmecobius fasciatus | reverse complement strand
TTCCTTCCTTCCTTCCTTCCTTCCTTCCTTCCTTCCTTCCTTCCTTCTTTTTCTCCTATTTTATTTCACAAAATGACAAATATGCAAATATGTTTTACATTATTACACATGCATAACCTATATCAGATTCCTTACTGTCTGAGAGAAGGGAGGGGAAATAGAAAGCAAATCTGAAATTAAAAATTAAAAAAAAACACCAAAAATATTTTTACATGTAATTGAGGAAAAATACTAAAAAACAAAAAGTTATTATACTAATGATAAGGGAAATTTGACAAATGTAATGTAACCTGAGAAAAATATTAGTTGTTCTATGTATTTTATCTCTTGAGAAAATAAATGTTAATATACATGTAACTAATTTAAAAATGAAAAAAAGCTCAGTAAATTAAATATGAGAACTTTGCTACTTTCCCCCTTATTTTCCCCTTTGTTTTTTCTCATTTCTCCATGAGTAGGGTCCTGAAATTCAGAGGGGGAGATCTTTACTTCAGATGCCAAAAAAATTTTAATTTAATTCATTCTATTGGCTTTCATTTAGCTGTGTAGTTCTTGAAGTTCTTGAGGTGCAATGACTATATGACACATAGAATCCTGTATTATATAGATGACTTATAGAAGGAAATAGCATCATAGAATGTTGAAGCTAAAAGGGATGTAAAAGAACATTGTTAGGCTCTCTATTAGTGTTGTGTCATTAAGCAAATCAATTAACCTCTCTGGGTCTTAGTTTCCTTATTTGTAAAATGATAGATTCGGACTAGCTCCTTTCTGGGTCCCTTTCCAGCTAAAAATTGATTGCATTGTGACTATCTAATCTTACTTCTTTATTTTTACACATGAGAAAACTGATACTCATAGAGTTCAGAAATAAGTTATATGGTTGACCCATAGTAGGAATTATTGAATCAATCATAAAGATTCAGGAATCAACAGAAGATAAAACAATCTTTGTTAATGATGAAGACAAAGAACAGTTCTAAGGAGGGAGGATTAAATGTGAAATATCTAGAATGTGCTACTGCTTTGGGCAGGAATGAGGTCAGGAAGACTCATCTTATGTGAATTCAAATCTGACCCAGATACTTCCTAGCGGTGTGATCCTGGACAAGTCACATAACCTTGTTTACTTCAGTTCCTCATATATAAAATGAACTGGAGAGGGAAATGGCAAAAATTCTCGTATCTTTGCCAAGAAAATCCGGAATGGGGTCAGGAAGAATCAGTCAGGACTGAAATGATTGAACAACAATTGCTTTGGAAAGTTCGATGGAAAGCTTTCAGTCTAGCTATTACTACCACCAGGAAGGCAGGGCAGCTGAGCTGTGGGGGAGGAACAGAAGCAGCTGCCATCAATGGCCCTGAGGAGGAGGGGACTTCTCTCTAATATTAAAGATGTATGTAACCAGTCCATTTAAATGCTGGTTGAATCAGGGTTTCTTTGCTGATATTTATGCACTGGTTTACAGACTTCCTGGAGAGTTGATTGCCCTTCAAAGAAAGAGAGAGCCAGGCCAGGTATTTTCAGAGTGGAGTCCAGTCACTAAAGGGTGAGGGAGTAGCTGATGGTTCAGGGTGGCTCTGTTGGTGACTGAATTTATATTTTCTTGTATATTAGGTCACATAGTGAACTACTTGAGGAACAGAAGGTGAAGTTTGAGCCTTGTTGTTGTCACAATTTCAGTAATAACTACCTCTTTGACAAAGACTCTGAGCCTTTTTTCCCTCTCCTGGTATTGCATGTATCAGAAGTCATGGTACTCTGTCAATTAGAGACTGCAGGACCCTAAGACCATCAGACAAAGGCAGGAAGACTGGCCCTTTAGTAATCTTTCTTCCTTTTCCCCCCTTATTAGGAAAACCAATACAAATAGAGATTGCATTGATTCTCTCCTACGTCTCTCTCACATTTCTGTCATAGTTTAAATGTTTTAAGTGACGCCGGACTTAAACCATGGAAGAAGGACAGAGGGTCTCAGATCCAGGGCCTTTCAAATGATGATCGCTTTGGGCTCTTTGTGTAGAGTGATGGACACTTCAAGATCTCATTTCCATTTTAAAATCGAAATCCTGGCAAGTGGGGCCTTTGAGACCAGTGCAGAGGGGAGAGAGAAGAAGGAAGTCCAAATTGTTTCCTGTCCTCACCTATTTGCAAGGACCTTGCTGGGCCTGAATTACAGTGCATCAGAGACATTGGAGGAGACTTTTTAAAATTCATCTTATAAAATCCTGTAGGATTCTGCTTGGCTGAAGATGAGCCAAAGACCAACCAGTTCAGGGCTACATAATTATTACGTTCTTCTTGCAGAGATTTAAAGTGGAATTAAGTGATTAGAAGAGCCTAATTGCTTATGGGATCCCTTTATGACACTTGCAGGTGGAGGCAGCTTGTAAATTACCGCTTGTGCCTGACCCCTCTGCGGAGTGCAGCCGCCCAGGCGGAATCTGTGACAGAGCCCAGCAGGCGACAGCTGGGGCTCGAGCTCTCTTTTTTGACTATTGAATCTGGAATTGGGTCAGAGCTCCCAGTAATTTTTCCCTCCTTTTGGAAGGTGGGAGGAGAGGAACTCAATTGGAAGGCTCTGGAATCCCGGACCCGTTAATGCCGGAGTTAGGAGCATCCGTAATATCATGTGATACCAGATTTAGAATTTGGAATTTCACCTGGATTTCATGGACTGAGAAACTGAGGTCGGAAAATTAGCAAATGCATTGTAGATTTTAATGAGATGCTTTTCAAACCCGTTATGCTGACTTCCTTCTGCACGATCTGCAAAGACCTTTAAGCATTGATTCTTTGTTGACTTTATTAACTTAAAACATCTTTACTATAGATTTAATGGACCTTTTTCTCAGCTCCCGTAGCATGAATGGAGACTTAGTTGTAGTTGAGAACTAAATTAGGACTGTGTTGAGGGGTAGCATGGAGGCTGTTTTAGAAAAATATCAGAGAGGGATGCAGTCAATGAATCTCCCTTCCCATTTCTTGCTGCCATTACTGCCAACATTCTAGCAGACAGCTGGATAGCTCAGCGGATGGAGCAGGTCTGGAAACAGGAAGAATTGAATTCAAATTCAGCTTCAGCACTGACTGACTGTGTGAACCTAGCATAACATTTGACATGTCTGTCTCACAGTTTTTAAAAAAATTAGTTTTTTGGGGGGTTGCATTTTAAGTTTTGAACTATTTTCCTTAACACCTCACACTAGAGAAGGATACTCTTTGGTGCAGGTATGTGTGTGTGTGTGTGTGTGTGTGTGTGTGTATACACACACATATATATGTATATATACCCACATATGTATGTATGTAAATAAATAAATGTAAAACTATATCATGTGTACTTCCATTTATCATTTTTCTCTAGAGGTGGATAGCATTTTTCTTCATAGGGCTTCTGTAGATTATTTGAATATTTATGCTACTCAGAATAGCTTAGCCATTCACAGTTATTCTTTGAACAATATTGCTGTTATTCTATATAATGTTTTCTTGTTTCTGCTCATTTCGCTGCTCATTATTTCATTCAAGTCTTTCCATGTTTTTCCTAAACCAATCTGCTCATCATTTTTTATAGCACAGTAGTATTTCATCACAGCTTGTTTAGCCATTCCCCAATTGATGGACATCCCCTCAATTTTCAATTCTTTGCCACCACAAAGAGAGCTGCTATAAATATTCTAGAACATGTAAATTTTATTTTCCTTTTTTCCTGGTCAGCTTGGGAAATACAAACAGTTTTAAGACACTTTGAGCATAATTCCAGATTGCTCTTCAAACTAGTTGAATTAGTTTACATATCCCCTTCAGCATTTGTCCTTTTCTTTTTCTATCATTTTAGCCAATCTGATAGGTATGAGCTGTTATTTCAAAGTTGTTTTAGTTTGCATTTCCCTAATCAATAATGATTTAGAACATTTTTTCATATGACTATATATAGTTTTGATTTCTTTATCCAAAAACTGCTTCTTTATATTGTCTAATGATTTATCAATTGGAGAAATCTCATATTTTTATAAGTTTGACAAGATTCTCTATATATTTGAGATATGAGACCTTTATCTGAGAAACTGTTTTTTTTTCCTCTAATTTTCCACTTTCCTTCTTATATTGGGTACATTTGCTTTATTTGTACATAACATTTTATTGTATTGAAATTACCCATTTTACATATAAACAATGATCTATACCTCTTGTTTATTCATAAATTCTTCTGTTCATAAGTCTGATGTTCATGTTCTTTTAATTTACTTGTGATAGCTCCCTTTTGATCTAGGTTATGTATCCATTTTGACCTTATCTTGGTAAATGTCAGATATTGGTCTATGTCCAATTGGTATATACTGCTTTCTAGTTTTCCCAACAACTTTCACCAAATAGGAATGCTTATCCCAAAACATTTGTCAAATATAAGGTTACTATAACCACTTATTATTATGTATTACATACCTACTCTGTTCAATAGATTCACCTTTCTATTTCTTAGCTAGTACCAGACAATTTTGATAATTAGCCAGTTATTACACAGTTATTATTATTATAGAGTTAAAAATCTGTTAAACTTTCTTCTTTCACTTTTTTCCCTATTAATTTCTTGAATATTTTCAGCTTTTTATTCTTCCAATGAATTGGTTTTTTTCTAGCTCAATGAATTTTTTTTGGTAATTAAATTGGTATGATTTTCAACAAGCAAGTTAAGTAGAATTGTTATTTTTATTATATTGTCTCTGTCTAAAAATTTAGTACTAATTAAAAATTAGTACTTTTCCAAATATTTAAATCTGACTTTATAAAAAAAGGTTTATATTTATGTTCATGTAGTCCCTCTGTTTGTTTTGGCAAGTATACACCCAGGTGTTTTATGCTGCCTATGGTTATTTTAAATGGGATATTTCTTACTATCTCTTCTTGCAGGGGTTTGTTGATGATATATAAAAATGCTGACATTTATGTAGGTTCATTTTATTTTCTGTTGCTCTGCTAAAATTATTGCTATAATTAGCCTTTTAGTTGAGTCTCTAAGATTTTCCAAGTAGATCATCAGATCATTTGCAAAAAGGGAGTTTCATTACCTCATTGCCTATTCTGATTCCTTCAATTTCTTTTTCTTCTCTTATTGCTATTATTAACATCTCTAACATAATATTGCATAATATTGGGGATAATAAGCATCCTTGTTTCATTTCTGGTCTTATTTGGATCTTATTCCCATTACAAATAATGTTTGCTGATGGTTTTAGGTAGATACTTCTTATCATTTTAAGGAAAAGATCATTTATACTTATGCTTTTCAGTGTTTTTTTTCAAATAGGAATGGGTATTGTATTTTTGTCAAAAGCTTTTTTTCTGCATCTATTGATACAATTATCTGGTTTTTGTTATTTTTGCTATTGATATGGTCAATTATGTTAATAGTTTTCCTTATGTTAAGCCATTCCTAGTATAAATCCCATTTGGCCACAATATATTGTTGTGTTCCAGCTAATATTTTATTTAGGATTTTTGCATCCACATTCATTAGTAAAATTGGTCTATAATTTTCTTTCTGTTTTTGCTCTTCTTGCTTTATGTATCACAGTTTTGTAAAACACTTCACCTAGTTCCTGATGTAAAATAGGTGCTATATAAATGCTTATTCTTTCCCCCTTTTAGTCTCAATTATCCTTCTTTCCTTTTCTCTAGGTAAGAAAGGTAAGAAACTTGTCTTTGGCATGTTAATGGACCTCTCCTGGCCTGGTCTGTTCCAGAAATTAGAAGGCATTCTAGTTTAGGAAACAATGCTTTACCACTGTAGTACTTGTCAGAAATGACACTTGGCTGACACTGAGATTAACTAGAGAAATTCCACTGGAGTTGGGCAGGTGATTGGGCTAGGTTTTAGCATAGACAATACCTGAAAGGCCAGAAATGTTGAAGGTCAAAATTAGACAGCACCTTTAAACAAAGGTGCCTACCTTGAAAGATGGAAGAGGAAGGTACATAGAAGAGGAAGCTGAAAGCAGGTAACAGGAGGCAGTGTTGGTGGGTGACCCCTCATCAGATAGCAGCAGCAATCCAATCAGGGGAGACTAGGGTTCAAGAAATAGGAATATGGTTTCTTGGGGATAGAGGCCAGTTAGGAAATGGAATACAAAACAAGGAGTCATGCACAGATAAATAAGATTGGTATAACGGAAGATGCACTGGACTTGAAGTCAAACTAAATCCCTGATTCACTGTTTAAGGGATAGGGATAGGGACTGGACCTGTGATATCATTAGTACAGAGAAGTCCCATGTGGGAGAATGTCTCTACCAGTGAAGATTGATACCTCCACTGTCAATCTTAGGGCAGTGCTTGTCAGTCTTTTCACGAGAAAAATAAAAATGCCCCTCCCCCATTTAAAAATGAATTTTATGCTGTTTGTTAATGGTATGCCCTAAAATAAATAATAATTATAGAGGCTTTTAGTACAATAGTTCTTTTAAAGTTTTGTTTCTACTGATGGGTTCTGTTGCTGGGAAAAGTTCAGGAACATCTCCCTTAGAGAATTGTTTAGAATATTGAGAGCTTAAATGACTTTTCCTATACCATATTTGATATGGGTTAGAAGAAAGACTTAAAACTTAATTCTTCCTGGCTCTGAGACCAGTTTTCTAAGCTGTGTTTCTGTGTAAACTTGAACGAATTTTCATCTGAATCTGGGCTCAGTTTCCTCTCCAATCAAAGGAGACAGTTAAGGTAAATGAGCTCCAAGGTCCTTTTGAGCCCTGTGATTATACAAAGAGGGGTATACTGTTGCTAGGGAATGGGCACTGGGTCAAAAGATTGGTGTAAGGAGTCTAGTTTCTAGAATCAGAACATCAGCTATGCATTGGGCTGAAGCTTCTGTTAAAGCTATGTATTCAGTACCTCTTATGATAACGTTGCCTAGGAGGAGGATGAGTTCTGAGCTTTGAGTGAGAGTGGAGAGTGTGGAGAGAGTGAAAGGTCTCAAGTGGCTCCTGATGTGGAGGCTTGAGGGATTGAATCGAAAGACAATGCTCAATCTCAAAGTTAAGAGCTATGTCTATTTAGATGGCCATACAGCATAGATAAGAGGAAAATAAAAATTCATGTATATGCATATGTTTATAAATAAGGACAGCTAGGTGGTGCAGTGGATAGAGTACTGGGGCTAGAGTCAGGAAAACTAATTTTCCTGAGCATAAGTCTGGCCCCAGGCACTTCCTTGCTGGGTCATTGGGCAAGTCACTCACCTCAGTCTTGCCTCAGTTCCTCATCTGTAAAATGGGCTGGAGGATAGGCAAACCATTGGGATAGGGAAATCCTAAATGAGAGAATGCACTCTACCAGTACAGATTGGTACCTCCTCTGCATCTTTTAATCCTAGAGCAGTGTTTCTCAATCTCTTTGACAAGAACATCTAAATGGGATCACAAAGAGTAGTACATAATTGAACAAGGACAATAACAACATTTATAAAATATATTTATAAACATGTTTATAGATTTGTATGTATATGTTTTTTTTCTGTGTCTCTATCTTTTCTCTCTCTCTCTCTCTCTCTCTCTCTCTCTCTCTTTCTCTGTATTTCTTTCTATCTTTTTTCTCTCTCTCCCTCCTTATCTCCTCCCCTCCCTTTATAAATAGAACATTTATTAAGTACATACTAGATGCTAGCTATCAGGCACAACACTAAGCATTAGTGATATAGATATCAATTTAAATAAGACATTCCCTCTCCTCAAGGAGCTTATATTTTAATGGAGGGCAGCCTATAAAGGGGATCTGGAAAGGCTTGGGGATAAGGGTACACAGGCTAGGAAAAGATGAAGAAAAAATTTCAAGAGAGTAGAAGCATGAGTGAAATAAAGTATAAGCTAGAGTTCTTTTTAAAATAATCCTGGGCAGCACTGTCACCATTATTATGTAATATTGTCTTAGAAATGTTAGCTTTGGCAGTAAGAGAAGAAAAAGAGATTAAATGAATTAGAGTAGGTAATGAGGAAACCAAATTATCACTCTTTGCAGATGACATGATGATATACGTAGAGAACCCTAAAGACTCAACTAAAAAACTTCTAGAAACAATTCACAACTTTAGCAAAGTTGCAGGATACAAAATAAATCCACATAAATCATCAGCATTTTTATATATTACCAATAAAGTTCAGCAGCAAGAGATACAAAAAGAAATTCCATTCAAAATAACTGTTGATAGTATAAAATACTTGGGAATTTATCTGCCAAGGGATAGTCAGGAACTATATGAACTAAACTACAAAACACTTTCCACACAAATAAAATCAGACCTAGTCAATTGGAAAAACTTAAAATGCCCATGGGTAGGACGAGCGAATATAATAAAAATGACAATACTCCCCAAACTAATTTATTTATTTAGTGCCATACCAGTCAAACTCCCAAGAAATTATCTTACAGATCTAGAAAAAATAGTAGCAAAGTACATTTGGAAAAACAAAAGGTCAAGAATTTCAAGGGGATTAATGAAAAAAAAGGCTGACGATGGTGGACTTGCTGTACCAGATCTAAAACTATATTATAAAGCAGCGGTCATCAAAACCATTTGGTACTGGCTAAGAAATAGAGTAGTCGATCAGTGGAATAGGATAGAATCACAAGACAAACTAGGCAATAACTATAGCAATTTGGTTTTTGATAAACCCAAAGACCCCAGCTTTTGGGATAAGTATTCACTATTTGACAAAAACTGCTGGGAAAACTGGAAACTAGTGTGGAAGAAATTAGGGCTTGACCCACATCTAACACCACATACCAAGATAAGATCTAAATGGGTTCATGATCTGGATATAAAGAGTGATTTTGTAAACAAGTTAGAGGAACATAATATAGTTTACCTCTCAGACCTGTGGAGATGGAATAAATTTATGTCCAAAGAAGAACTGGAACTTTTAATTGAAAACCAGATAGATAACTTTGACTATATTAAGTTAAAAAGTTTTTGTACAAACAAAATCAATGCAGACAAGATTAGGAGGGAAGCAATAAATTGGGAAATCATCTTTACATTTAAGGGTTCTGATAAAGGTCTCATCTCTAAAATATATAGAGAATTGTCTCATATTTATAAAAATTCAAGCCATTCTCCAATCAATAAATGGTCAAAGGATATGAACAGACAATTTTCAGAGGATGAAATTAAAACTATTTATAGTCATATGAAAAGTTGCTCCAAATCACTATTGATCAGAGAAATGCAAATCAAGACAACCCTGAGTACCACTACACACCTGTCAGATTGGCTAAAATGACAGGAAACGTTAATGATGAATGTTGGAGGGGATGTGGGAGGGCTGGGACACTGATGCATTGTTGGTGGAGCTGTGAACGGATACAGCCATTCTGGAGAACAATTTGGAGCTATGCTCAAAAAGTTATCAAACTGTGCATACCCTTTGACCTAGCAGCATTTCTATTGGGCTTATATCCCAAAGAAATCATAAAGGAAGGAAAAGGCCTCACATGTGCAAGAATGTTTGTGGCAGTCCTTTTTGTAGTGGCTAGAAACTGGAAATTGAATAGATGCCCTTCAATTGGAGAATGGCTGAATAAATTATGGTATATGAATATTATGGAATATTATTGTTCTGTAAGAAATGACCAGCAAGATGATTTCAGAGAGGCCTGGAGAGACTTACATGAACTGATGCTGAGTGAAATGAGCAGAACCAGGAGAACATTATACACGGCAACAACAGTACTATATGACGATCAATTCTGATGGACATGGCTCTCTTCAACAATGAAATGTTTCAAACCACCTCCAATTGTTCACTGAAGAAAGCCATATACACCCAGAGAGAGGGATGTGAAATGTGGACCACAACATAACATTCTCATACTCCTTGATTGAAGTTTGCTTACATTGTGTTTTCTTTATCTGATATATCGTTTGTGTAGATAAGATTTTTCTTGCACAACAATGATAAGTTGGGAAATATGTATACATATATTCAATTTGCCAATATTTTAACATAATTAACATGTAGTGGATATCCTGCCATCTAGGGGAGGGGTGGGGAGTTGGGGGGAAAATTTGTAACAGAAAGCTATGTAAGGGTTATTGTTGAAGAATTACCCACACATATGTTATGCAAATAAAATAAAAAAATAATTAAAAAAAATAATCCTGGGCAGGAAGTCACTGTTCAGAAAAGAAGGGCTTCAGGGTGGAAATTTCTCCAGGCAATGTAGCAAAATGCCTAGCATAAATGAACAGATGGGCAAAGATGTAGGCTTTTAGGTTAATATTTCTCAGTCATGCCCTGTATTGCTTAGTACCATGGGGTTTAGGGGAAAAAATCAAATGCCAAGGCAAAGGAATCAGAAAAATTTGTTAGCTTTTCTATTGTTACTACCTCCCCAAATAATTGATTTTAGAATAGATTTTAAATCTCTTTTGAGATTATCATTTTTATTCAGTTATTTAAATTGTGTCTGAATCTTCATGATGGTTTTCTTGGCAAAGATACTGGAGTAGTTTGTCATTTTCATCTCTTGTTTATTTTACAGATGAGACAAACAGGGTGAAGTGACTTGCCCAGTATTACACAACTATTAAATATATGAGGCTGGATTTGAACTCTAGATCTTCAGTGATTCCAGGCCACTACCCTGGATGTGCTGCCCTGAGGATTATAAGAATTAGCAATAATTCATACTTTGATTCAGTTCTCATGAAAGGATATGAGTTCAAATCTCAGATCTGTTATTTACTTCCTGTGAAACCTTGGGCAAATAACTTCTCTTAGTCTCAATTTCCTCATCTGTAAAATAACATTAGAGTAAATAATCCCTGACTATTAAAAATTATCTGAGACTTCTGTGGAAAACCATAAGATTTTGACAGTATTCTCTTGGGGGGGCACTGTGGCTAAATTCAATTAGAAAATACCTGGCCAAATACCGACTGGTATGTGGTAAAATATTCAAGTGGTGTTTGGATCCAATTCTACGTATTATAGGTTTATACTGTTTCTTTTATTGTGATTGCCTTTTCTGGTTCCTTCTAAATTCTAATGCCTTCCACTTTCAGATTCCTTTCATCTTTATTTATTTATCTTGTATTTTACCTAGTCATTTATATGTTGTCACCCCTCACTCCCCACCATTATAATGTGAACTCCTTGAAGGCAAGGGAGGAGTTTATACCTTTTTTGGGTATTTCCTGTGTTTAGCATAGTTCCTGGCATATAGTTAACTTCTCAATAAATGCTTATTGATTAATTGGTTGAGGATAACAAAATGGCTATAATATCAACATTGCTCTTAGCCCCTAAATATTTCTATGCTGATATAGAAGTCATTTTCAGTTTCAGGAGTTCCTCAGAAAACCAGTTGGGGAACTCTCCCAGGTGCCAGGTGGCTTGAAATATCTCATCAGGCAGAGTTGTGTGGGAGGATTGCTTATTTTTAGCAATGGGTAGGAAGTGTGAGTGAAATATGACTTAGTTGACATTCTGGGTCCTAGACTCATTGGTTTGAGGTAGGCAGTGACATCTGTAATCACATAGAAAGCCCTAGATCAGAAGAATGGGGAGTGCAATTCAATGTGGATTTTTTTGATTTCTTTCTTCCTTAGAATCTACCATGAAATCAGGCTGGATTTTTCTTTGTCAGCTACTTCACTTGAAATATTTTTCCGACCTAGGGTTGGGGAACAGATCTGAGTTTTCCACTGGTTTCCAGTAAATACCCATCACTATTTCCCACCTCCCTTTAACTAGGCAAGATACTTCAGGGGGCAGATAGGCTTGCTTTACAAGAAGGCAAATGAGACAAAAAACAGAGGGCTTATTTTAATGTCGATCCAGACTGTTCAGTCAGGAAATAAGTCACAGTCCATCAACCCTCGAGGATGGTCTTTTATTTTAGTTAGAAGGAAATAATAGTAGCTACAGAGGCATTGCTTATATCTTGCTTTAGGTAGAAACAATTCTTAAATTTACTGCCTGAGCTGACCCTTATGTCTCATTGTGTTGCGGGTCCCTGTTTTATTACTTCAAACAGTCTGTTCTCATAGAAGGTCTGAAAACACAGTCACAGGGACTGGCTTCATTAGCATCCTGTACTACATAACCATCTGCTGCTGCTTCCCACATCCCCCATTACTACCCTCACCCAGGGTTTAACCCAAAAGACCTGTTGCTCTTAAAAATTTCTACAGGCCATGGTTTTAAGGAAAGAAAAGGAAGAAATTCTTGGTTTTTTTTTTTTTTTTTGTTTTTCTTACTAGAGTCATGAATATTGGTTTTGGCTCCTATCCTTACTTTATACCCTAGTCCCCTGAGGCAGTAATTCCTAGCAAGGGAATGACTGTATTCTAGCAACTACTAAAATCTAGAGGACATTGAGTAAAAAGCCATTTTTCATTCCCTAGACTTCACCACCATGACTCAGCTGTACTCCTCTTGGGCCCCCGAGGTCCCCTTAACTCATTGATGAACTCCTTTTCCTTGAGTAAGGGTCTAGACAAGCTATCCTTCATTCTTCAGACCTCACAATCCTGCCCCTGTGTGGGTATTTAAAAGTATGTTATGCACACATCTTTTTTTTCCCCTAGAAGAGCCAGTTGTTAAACATTTACTAATGCACATCTGCTAGAATTTCCATGACTCTTGTCTTTTCCTACTACCAAAGCAGATCAGTATGTATATAATAAGCTATAAAAATCAAAAGATCACAGAAACTCAGCATGGGAATGGTCTTTAGAGGGTATTGACTCAAATCATAGCTCTGCATGGATTTTCTCCGTAAGATCCCTGACAAGTGGTCATGTAATTTCTTCTTCTTTTTTTAGGTGCTTGATAATATTTATTGATTTTTTTTCCCACAATAACAATGCATATTCATATGTAATATTTTCTTTTTTTAATTAAAGCTTTTTATTTTCAAAACATATGCATAGAGGGGCAGCTAGGTGGCCTGGTGGATAGAGCACCAGCCCTGAAGTCAGGAGGAACTGAGTTCAAATCTGGCCTCAGGCACTTAATACTTCTTAGCTGTGTGACCCTGGGCAAGTCACTTAACCCCAATTTCCTCAGCAAAAAACAAAAACAAAAACAAAAAACATATACATAGATAATTTTCAGTTGTAAGCCCAATTCATTGATCTTGTCTTTCTCTATTTTATGCAAATAAGCATCTAGAGATAAAATTTCCCCTAATAATCGCTTTGGCTGCATCAACATTCACCCTTGTAAAACCTTGTGTTCTAATTTTTTTCTCCCTCACATCCTTCCCACCACTCCCCTAGATGACAAGTATATGTTAAACATATGCAATTCTCCTAAACATATTTCCACAATTATCATGCTGCAAAAGATAAATCAAAAAGGAAAAAAATGAGAAAGAAAACAAAATGCAAGCAAACAACAATAAAAAAGGTGAAAATGCTATGTTGTGATTCACACTCAGTTCCCACAGTCCTCTCTCTGGGTGCAGATGGCTTTTTCCATCACAAGATCATTGGAACTAACCTGAATCATCTCATTGTTGACGAGAGTCATGTCCATCAGAATTGATCATTGTATAATCTTGTTGCCATGTATAATGATCTCCTGGTTCTGCTCATTTCGCTCAGCATCAGCTCATGCAAGTCTCTCCAGGCCTCTCTGAAATCATCTTGTTGATTGTTTCTTACAGAACAATAATATTCCATGACATTCATATACCATAATTTATTCAGCCACTCTCCAATTGATGGGCATCTATTCAGTTTCCAGTTCCTTGCCACTACAAAAAGGGCTGTTACAAACATTCTTGCACATGTGGGTCCCTTTCCCTCCTTTAAGATCTCTTTGGGATATAAGTCCAATAGAGACATTGCTGGGTCAAAGGGTATATGCACCTTTGGTAGCCCTTTGAGCATAGTTCCATATTGCTCTCCAGAATAGTTGTATCAGTGCACAACTCCACCAACAATGTATTAGTGTCCCAGTTTTCCCACATCCCCTCCAACATTCATCATTATCTTTTCCTGTCATCTTAGCCAATCTGAGAGGTATATAGTGGAACCTCAGAGATGCCTTGATTTGCATTTCTCTAATCAATAATGATTTAGAGCATTTTTTCATATGATTAGACATGGTTTTAGTATCTTCATCTGAAAATTACCTTTTTATATTCTTTCACCATTTGTCATTTGGAGAATATCTTGTATTCTTATAAATTTGAGTCAATTCTCTATATATTTTAGAAATGAGGCCTTTATTAGAACCCTTGGATGTAAAAATTTCCCCCCAATTTTCTGCTTCCCTTCTAATTTTTTCTACATTTGTTTCCTTTGTACAAAGCTTTCAAATTTAATATAATCAAAATTATCCATTTTGCTTTCCATTATGTGCCCTAGTTTATCTTTGGCCACAAATTCCTTTCTTCTCCACAGACTTGAGAGGTAGACTGCCCTTTTTTCATCTAATTTACTTATAGTATCATTATGCCTAAATCATGAATCTATCTCGACCTTATCTTGGCATAGGGTGTTAGGTATAAGTCAATGTCTAGTTTCTGACATATTAATTTCAATTTTCCCAGCCACTTTTGCAAAATAGTGAGTTCTTATTCCAAAAGGTGGGGTCTTTAGGTTTATCAAGCATTAGATTACTATAGCCATTGATGATTGTGTCTTGTGAACCTAACCTATTCTATTGATTTACTACTCTATTTCTTAGCCAATACCAAATGGTTTTGATGACTGCTGCTTTATAGTATAGTTTAGGTCTGATACAGCTAGGCCACCTTCATTTGCATTTTTTCAATAATTTCTTTGAAATTCTTGACCTTTTGTTTTTCCAGATAAACTATGCCATTATTTTTTCTAGCTCTGTAAAATAATTTCTTGGGAGTTTGCTTGATATGGCCCTGAATAAGTAGATTGATTTAGGTGGAATTGTCATTTTTATTATATTAGTACTGCCTACCCATAAGCACTTGATATTCTTTCAATTGACTAATCTGACTTTATTTATGTGGAAAGTGTTTATTTATGTGGGAAGTGTTTTGTAGTTGTGTTCATATAGTTCCTGACATTTTCTTGGCAGGTAGATTCCCAAATATTTTATATTATCTACAGTAATTTTGAATGAAATTTCTCTTTGTATCTCTTGCTGCTGGACTTTGTTGGTAATATATAGAAATGCTAATTATTTCTGTGGATTTATTTTGTATCCTGCAACTTTGCTAAATTTGTGAATTATTTCTAGTAGCTTTTTGGATGATTCTCTAGTATTCTCTAAGTATACCATCATATCATCTGCAAAGAGTAATAATTTGTCTTTCTTGTTAAAAAAATTCTAATTCTAATTCCTTTAATTTCTTTTTCTTTTTTTATTCATGAAATTTCTTCTTGAAGTAATGGGGTTTTTTGGATAGCTTCAGTTGCTGAGATATTGTTCCTCGTATCTTTTGAACTTTCTACATGCAACTTGTCTTCATTGCTCATGGTTCTGCCCTCTTGGATCAAATAAAACAAGTCAAATCTTTTTATCCTATAATATCCCTCTTAAATACTTGGAGACTGGATTAAGTTCATTTCAAATCTTATTGTCTACAGCCTAATTACTTCCAGTCTATTCAATTATTTTTTATTTGGCATTGTTTTAAGAGTCTTTACAATTGGACTGCTTTCCTTTGGATCAACTAAATAGTATATTTATATCATTTCTGATATAGAGCATGTAATCAGGAGTGGTCTTGACAAGGATAACAAGGTTAAAGAGTGAAACTGTTATTCTGGTGTTAACTGACTGACGTAGTCAATCAACAAGCATTTATTAACCTTTGAATTGAACATTGCTAAATCATGGGGATACAAACAAAGGTCTCTCCTTTCAAGGGACACCATTTTTTGTGTTTTTTTAAAGCTTTTTATTTCAAAATATATGCAAACATGAAATCATGTTTCAAAAAACATGAAAGTTTTCAACATTCACCCTTGCAAAACCTTCTGTTCCAATTTTTTTTTCCTCCGTCTTTACTTCCCCCCTCCCTAGACAACAAGTAATTCAATATAGGTTAAACATATGCAATTCTTCTAAACATAATTCCACATTTATTGTGCTACCCAAGAAAAATCATAGACAAAAGGAAAAAAAATGAGAGAGAAAACAAAGCAAGCAAACAAATAACAAAAATATGTAAATACTCTGTTGTGATCTACATTCAGTCCCCACAATCCTTTCTCCAGGTGCAGATAGCTCTTCATCACAATTCCATTCGAACTGGCCTGAATGACCTCACTGTTGGAAAGAGCCATGTCCATCAGAATTGATCATTATGTAATCTTACTGTTGCTGTATACAATGTTTTCTTGGTTCTATTCATTTCACTTAGCATTAATTCATGTAAGTCTCTTGAGGTCTTTCTAAAATCATCCTGTTGATCATAGACCATAATTTATTCAGTCATTCTCCAACTGATGGGCATCCATTCATTTTCCACTGAATGATACTACAAAACGGACTGTCACAAACATTTTTGGACATGTGAATCCTTTTCTCTTTTTTTAATCTCTTTGGAATACAAGAAGGGACACCGATTTTAATGGGAGAGCCAACATGAGAATATTTATGAATATGCAAGAAATATGCATCATAGAAAGAAGGTAATATTGGAGGAAAGGCACTAGATAATGAGGGCCAGGAAAGACTTCTCTCAGGTTTTGTCTGGCTTTGCTAATCTTGATTGTATGTCAGTGGGTAATTGTTCTGGTATACCTGCTCATCCTGAGGTTGATTGAATTTTGCTGTTTGAAGATGATCACTGATTCAAGGAATGACAAGTCTTGAACTTAAACCTTATCTTTAGAATTGGCCTTTAAAAAGATAGATGTTAGGAGAGAGAGAGAGAGAGAGAGAGAGACAGAGAGAGAGAGAGAGACAGAGAGACAGAGAGACAGAGAGACAGAGAGAGACAGAGAGAGACAGAGACAGAGAGACAGAGAGAGAGAAAAGAGAAGAGAAGAGAAGAGAAAGGGAGGGGGAGAGATGGAGGGAAGGGAAGAGAGGGAGGGAGGGGAAAGAGGGAGGAAGAGTGACAGCAGGAGGGAGAGCAGGAGCGAGAGATGAGAGAGCTAGGTAGAGGAAAGACTGTAGAGATTTGGATTCACTGCCTCATCTCTTGCTCACTCACTCTGGTCCATCCTTCATTCAGCTTATGTAACCCCAGTATTGGAGGAAGCAGATAACCAGAGACGTCAGTTATTGGAGACAATGGTGAGACAACAGGGAGTTCTCAGACAAACAAAAAAGGGGATTCCTGGACTAAAGTTCCTGAGTGTAGAGGAAAAAGTCTTGGTTCCAGTCCCAAGTAAGAACCATTATATGAAGGAACAAATCCAAACATAGCCTTTCATTAGTAGTATCAGTTATATGTTGCTTCCTGTTATCCCCTTCCACAAGAATCTCATCCATAAGGTCATACTTTAAGTCTATATATGTCCCAGTGGGGAATGGAAGCTTATTAAAAGGAAAAGGGTCAACTTTCAGTCCCAACTATTTTATCCTTCAAGGGAACTAGCCCCCACGGAATACCATTAGTTTGGAAGGCTCTGTAGGTCTCTGTGGAACGTTGGGATCATGAGAGGGGACAGGGGAGTTGCCTTGGCTGCTTGCAGGTTGATTTGTGAGTCCTTTGTGTTTTCCATTTTTTGAACTAAATAAAGTCTGTCCTGTATTCTATGTGTTTTTATCATGAGGGTTTGTGTAGGAGCCAAAGGCTCTTTTAACCTTTCTTTTAAAGCTCTTGTAGTTCAAAAGTATCAAACCCAACTGGCAAAAATAGCCAGCAAAACTCCCACAGAGAGTTAGTCTGCAATTGGAAAATGCTTAATAGAATCAATAAAAATACAATACCACATAAAATATGTTAATTTGTGGTTTTCTCAGTCAATAAATTCCCTGCAAGGATCTGGTTTTTTATGAGTTTGATGCCACTGTTGTAGAGATCTAAAATGAAATATATTCAGGTGTTCCCTGCATGAGAACGAGCCAAAGAGATGATACATTCCCAAGATTAGTTTTTGTCTATGTAAACTTAGAACTTTTGTTCTCGTTTACTAATTATATGAAAATGTAGAGCTCAGAATGGAAAACAATATTTCATATGTAGGCTGACCTGCTCAGAATATCACCAACTTTTTTTTCTCTGAAGACTATGCTTCCATAAAATACAACTTGAATTTACATTAGATTTTGTGGCTGCTATGTCATACTCATTGAACTTATAGTCCACCAAAATCCCGAGGGCTGTTTTAAAATAAACTATTTTTGAAGCCTTAACTCCCCCAGACTACACCAATCCAACTGATTTTTTGAACTTAAGTATGTAAGTTTCCTTGTTGTTCTATTAAATCTGACACACCATTTTACTTTGTCAGTCTTTTTTATATCATTATTCTGTTACAAAAACATTTTCATTGAATTCTGTGTTTTATGTCATTTGCCAGGCAGATTAGGAGATGTAGCAGAATATGCTAAGATAAGAATGTGGAAGGAACATACAGAGAAATTAAAATTGGAGAGTAGCTTTGAACTGATGGTAGGTAATGTTGGAATACAAACATCATGACTATTTAACCCAAGTTCATGTCTGATCAAATCTTCAACACAGCCTTTTCCCATCTTTTTGTATCTTATCATACTTTAACTACCTGTAGGAAATGTTGTGACCTAGTTATGAGTCCATATAAGTAATTTTGTTTTCTGTGGCAGCCCTTTTTGTAGTGGCTAGAAACTGGAAACTGAGTGGATGCCCATCAGTTGGAGAATGGCTGGAATAAATTATGGTATATGAATGTTATGGAATATTATTGTTCTGTAAGAAATGGCCAGCAGGATGATTTCAGAGAGGCCTGGAGAGACTTGCATGAACTGATGCTGAGTGAAATGAGCAGAACCAGGAGATCATTATACACAGCAACAAGACTATATGATGACCAATTCTGAAGGATATGGCTCTCTTCAACAATGAATTGTCTCAAAGCACCTCCAATTGTTCACTGAAGAAAGCCATATACACCCAGAGAGAGGGATGTGAAATGTGGACCACAACATAACATTTTCATGCTCTTGATTGATGTTTGCTTACACTGTGTTTCCTTTATCTGATATGTCTTTCGTGTAGATATGTTTTTTCTTGCACAACAATAAGTGTGGAAATATGTATACATATATTCGATTTGTCAAGTATTTTAACATAATTAACATGTAGTGTATATCCTGCCATCTAGGGGAGGGGTAGGGAGTAGGGGGGGAAATTTGTGACAGAAAGCTTTGTAAGGGTCAATGTTGAAGAATTACCCATACATATGTTTTGCAAATAAAAAAAAATTGTTTTCTGTTCTCTGAAAACAATTCAACCTCTGGTTCACTTTGGTCATACTATGATAAGAAGGAATAATTAGAGTAAATATTTTCAAATTGGACCTGTTTTAAGAAGTGGAACATTCATAATCTGTCTATCTGTCTGTCTATCTATCTATCTATCTATCTATCTATCTATCTATCTATCTCTTTTGAAATTCAGGGCTGTTGCCATATATCCAAACTATCTTTTCTAGAGGGAAATCAAGACCATGATCCTCAGATGTAAGGTACATACTTATTCCCTGGCATCCCAGCCAACCAAATGGCATCTTGACCATTTGCTTGGTGAGCCTCATTGCATGAGGGCCAAGGTTTCACAAGAGGTCAATATGATAAGGGATGAGTTGGATGAAAGTATGGGAAAAATAGCAAAAGGAATTCACCTTTGAGACTGCACTGCTAATTAAAAATGGCCCAGAAAACTCTCCTCTTGCTTACCAATAAAGGGATCCCCCCCTTATGTCCAGACAACTGTTTGTTTTGGGATGGTATCAGTTTTCTCCATTCAAATATCTTCTTCCCCAGTTTTCTAAAATTAATTTTGTTGTAAATTGTGACTGGTGAGCTTTGTTGGTTGGAATGAAAGGCTAAAAAAGTCAAGGATAGGGATTAAATGGCTATAAACAGCGTTCCAGTTGCCATATTGATACATTTTCCTAGTCACAGGTGTTACACAAGATACTGGAATAAAAAGTTTTGCGGTTTTGAAGTTTTTTTCCCCCCAGGATTAGAGGAACAAACTGGACATGCTGACTGGGTTTCTTCTGGCCAAAGGGCAGTTGATGCATTAATTCTTAATGGCCTTTATCATGAGAATTTAGCATCGGAGTGGCTTCTGCAGTAGAATTTAAGTAATAGGTAGATGATTTCAGTCAGCACTAACACTAATCCTCACCCCAGTTTAGAGGTAGGGCTCTGAAAGAGTGCCCTAATAATGTGAAACTACATATATGCATTTAAGTACAAATACAAAATAAGTATAAATTAAAGTAAGGTAAATTTTTAGAGGCATAAAATACAAATAGTTGGGATTTGGAAGGTCCTCATCTAGAAGTTTGAAATGAACTTCAAAGGGAACTAAGGATTCCAAGAAGCAAAAATTAGAAGGAAGAGTACATTCTAGATCTTGGAGGGCAACTTGTATAAACATCATATAATAATGGGGACAGAATTGAGGTTCTAGGTTTACACAGACAAAATTTAATCTCAGGGATATCCCACCTCTTTGGCTAATTCACCTGCAAGGAACATCTGAATGTATTTCATTTTAGATTTCTACACAGTGACATCAAACTCATATAGAAACAAATCCTTGCAAGCAATTTGCATATTGAGAAAATTTAAAATTATGTGATATTATATTTTAGTGACTGTGCTAAACATTTTCTAAAGACAATGGTTTTGCCCCGTTTAGCATCACTGATAGCTGTCCAGGCCCTTTGCCACTTCTGAGAAAAGCATCTGCTTTTCCAGTGATGGTGGGAAGATGGAGATCTGGTATCATTCTTTTCCCATGTAAAGCACAGCTCCTAAAATCCTTCTCAGGAGTCAACAAAGAGAATCTTCTTCATTTCCAAAGAGTGTACATTGAACTTAGTGTTCATGAGATACTAAATTCTTCCAGGCAGGAACAATGTGTTCTTTGTCTTTCATTCAGTTTTAAGATTTGTAAGTTGTAGGAGAGAGCCTAATAAATATTTGAGGATTTTAAATGAGACTTAATAATGATATCCCAAGAATTTGTTGAACTGAGTATTACACCTATCAGTATAGATTACAACTTGCTCATGCATTTGAAGTGTGCATGTGTGTGTGTGTGAAAATATTGGGGTTTAAAAAAGTCTTCAATAGGTGGTCAAACTTCTGCTGGTGAGGTGTTCTTTGCTAAGGTTCTCTGCTAATCATTTGTTGAGTGGATATTATGTTTCAAACATGCTAGGGAATGGGAATTCAAAGAAAAATAAAGCACCTTTGAAAAGCTTACATGTTATAGGTAAAACTACGTATATGGATGTAAGTACATATATAAAATAAGTACAAATTCAAAATAAGATAAATTTTTGAGGGATAAGATATAAATAATGGGAACTAGGAAGGCCCTCGGATGGAAGGTGTTTTTGAGCTGAGCTTCAAAGGAAAGAGAATTCTTAGAGGCAAAAATTAGAAGGGAAAGTGCATTCTAGATCTTGGAGGACAACTTGTATAAAGACCTAGAGATGAGAAGATTTATTCTCAAATGTAAAGTATAATAAAAATGACTGTTGTGAATTATAATAAGCCTAGAAAGGTCAATTTGAGTCAAATACCAAAGGACTTTAAGTGTCAAAAAGGAGAATTTTTATTTTAGCCTAGAGGTGGTAATAGGGTGACACTAGAAGTACCTGAGGAGAATGATATAGTTGTACTCATGTTTAAGATCTATCACTTTGACAGTTTAGCAGTAGATTTATCAGAGAGAGCAAAGATTGGATGAAGAGAGATTAATTAGGAGAATATTCAATAATCAAGGTAAGAAGAACTAAGGGTATATAAATAAGGATGGTAGCTATAGAAATAGATAAAAGGGTACAGTTGTAAGGTAATTTCTTTGGTAGAAATGATGAGACATCCTGACTAATTGAATACTTGGGGTGAAGAAGAGTAAAAAATCAGTGATGAATCTTAGTTTGTGAGAAGGGATAACTACAAGCATGATGATATTGTCAAAAGAAATCAAAATGTTTGGAAGAGTGGTGGGTTTTAGAGGAAAGATGATTAGTTCTATTTCAGATAGGTTGAGTTTGAGATGCTCATGTGTCATCCATTTGACAGTGTCTGATTAAAAACTGGTGATACAGGATGAGAGAGAGAGAGTAGGTAAGGATGATAGCTGAAACTAAGAGAGTCAGTAAAGTCACTGAGAATGCAAAGAAAGTGACTAGGACAGAACTTTAGGGTTCATAACCATAATTAGGAACACAATATGGATGATAATTAATGTCTCATGTCTGGTCAGCCTTATGCTATTTACTATTCCTTCTCCTTTAATAACCAAAGCCAAAGCTAAATTCAAGGTCACTTTTGAGTCACAAACATTAGAAAATGATTCTTATTAAAATAAAACTAATTGCAATTTCTAAATATTGGCTTGGCTCAAATTAGTGATAGAATTTCCTAAATTCCTTCACTTGTCATGATTTTTATTATAGCCCTGGTTCATTCTGAAAGAGGATGTCCCATATGAGTATCCAGGCCCATAAGATTATGAAATGCACATCTGATAAAATACCCAAACAGAATCTTTTTAATTAAAGGAAAAAATTGTTAGGGACTTCAGCCAGTTTCATGACTGAGACAGTTTTTTTCTATCTAATTTTTCTTCTCCCTACTTCTCTTCCCTTATTCCTCATTACCTTCTATCCTCCTTGTTCCAGCTATTTTCACTGTTGTTGTCATTTCACATTCTGATAATACTTAAAGATTGGAAAATGCTTCCTCCACAAAACTCTGAGAGGTAGATAATATATTATTATCTCCATCTTACAGCAGAAGGAACTGAACCCTAGAGGGGTGAAAAAGTTTATTTAGAAAAAAATTATTTAGTCATATAGTTAGTTATACATTCAATTTCAGATCCAGTCACTGTTTTTCATCTAATTCAGACCTCTTCATAGCATAGGATGAGAAACTTTTCCAAACCCTTTGCTGAAGTCTGTTGAACATATTTACTGTATTCCTTTCATGTACTTGTCTAATTATATTGTCAAAAAAGGATATGAAGTCTCTGTGACATAATATAACCTTGATAAAGATGTTTACTTCATTTTTGCACTTTATTTTTGTAATAATAGCTTTTTATTTTCAAAATGCATACAAAGACAGTTTTCAACATTCACCCTTGCAAAACCTTGTGGTCCCTTCCTTCCTCTCCCCCCTCCCTTAGACATCAAGTAATCTGATATAGGTTAAACATGTGCAATTCTTCTAACCATATTTTCACATTTATCATGCTGCACAAAAAAAGGAAAAAAATGAGAAAGAAAAAAAGCAAGTAAATAACAATAATAAAGGGGAAAATACTATGTTTATCCACGTTAAGTCCCCATAGTCCTCTTTCTGGATGCAGGTGGCTCTATCACAAGTCTGTTGAAATTGGCCTGAATCATTTCATTGTTGAAAAGAGTTAAGTCCATCAGAGTTGATCATCAAATAATATTGTTGTTGCTGTGTATAATGTTCTCTTGGTTCTTCTAATTTACTTATATACTTGCTTTTAATGATCACTATTTCTCTTTAACTATTAACAAATGATCTAATCCAACTTATGCTTATAAAAGAATTCCTTCTTCATATATACTATAAATGTTGTAATTGTTTAGTTTTCTCTGATTCTTTGGTTCCCACTTAGGTTTTCTTGGCAAAGATACTGCAGTGGTTTCTTTTTTCAGCTCATTTTTTACAGAAGAGAAAATTGGGGAAAGAGGGTTAAGAGACTACCAGGGTCACACAGCCAGGCAGTATATGAAATCAGGTCTCCCTGACTCCAGATCTGTCACTCTATCTACTGGACCACCTACCTTCTCCTATACTATAAGTATAGCTTTTGCTTAAAGATTCTCCATAGGTGGAACTCACTACCTTCTGAGACATCCCATTCCATTTGGGAGTAACTCTAATTGTTAGGAAGATTTTTTTAAACTGGCGTCCAGTCAAAAATTTTCTTTTCCTCCACTTCTACCCATTGCTCCTACTTCTGTATTAGTAATATTTTAGTAATTATTAATATTATTATTATTAGTAATAGGTTGTAAATGTAAAACTGCAAGATACCTTAGAGGTCATCTAGTCTAACTATCCTGGGACAACCTTGAGAGAAAACTGAGATCAAAAGAGGTTTAAATAAATTGCTCAAGATTACAATGTAATTAATGCCAGAGCTGGGAGTTGAACTCAGATCTTATGCCTCTGAGTTTGGTGTTTTGTTTCCCGTACCATACTGTTTTCCTTCAAAAAAACCCAAACAAACCCAAGTATAATCCTGTTTCCACATGATTTCCCTCCAAATATTTGGTGACATCCTTCTGGCTTCTTTTTCTGTAGGCTAAAATTTCCCAGTTCTTTTAATCGATCCTTATATAGCATGAATCTTAGGCTTGTTTCTCTCCTGATTACACTCTCCAGACACTTTCTAGCTTACCAATGCTGTTCCTAAAGCGTGTCATTCAGAATTGAACTTTTTATTCTTTCTGCAGTCTGACAGGGACCGAGTAGAGTGGGACTATCTCCTCCTTATTCCTGGAAGCTGGGACTCTCTTAAATCATCCTAAAATTACATTAGCTTTCTTGGTTGTCATATCACACTGTTCATTCCTATTGACCTTACAGTCCATTGTGGCTTTCTTCAGCCTGCTATTTGCTTTTTTTCCTTCTCTTTCTCCTTCTCAGTTCAAAGGTTGTTTTTCTTGAAAGTGAAAAACAAAAACAAACCAGAATGAGTTGAACAGTTCAGCCTTCTGTCTCTCATCCATTATTGTCTTCCTATCTACCCTGAGCAATGGTTCTGTACCTTCATCGATCCTTCTGTTGTTCCCACAGAGATAAAAAATGGGGAACATGAACACATTTCACAGAAGGAAAAGGTGTGGATTGGTAATGGTCCTCAGTGATGAGATGGGTGTCCACCTTGCTGGGATTGTGAGTCTAGCTAAGATTTGAAGGATAAAGTGGAGCAGAGCAGGAATTCAGGACCTGACTGGTGGGGAGGAGAAGCCTGTTCAGGTTTAGAACATACTCTGCAGCAGGGCTTCTCTGAAGGGGACTCCTGGCTAAATGGCAGCTTCTGCAGCATCTTAAGAGTAAGGATGAAAATAACAGTGATAGTATTTGTGCAGCTCAGTCTATGTAACTCTGCAGTGTTGTTTGGAGGTACAGAACTCTGTCTCCCTGGGTCTTGGATGGGATATCTGAATTTAAATCTGTCCTCAAAATGTCAGCATCGGGAGTGTGGTAGTCTTGTGAAGATGAATTATGTAAACAAGTTACAGTAATGGAATTCTTATTTATAAACCATATTTTAGGAGGCTTGCTCCAGCCATTAAAAAGAAAAGGCTCTGTTAAATTTCAGCTTGTTAAGAAAATTTATCATATTGGGAAGGGGGGTGGATTGGGGAAACCATTTGGAGTAGGGATTTAATAAACGCAAGCTAATGATTGTCCCTAACTGCTTTCCTCATTTTGGGAGTTCAGTGGGTGGGAGGGAAAAAGAGGTGGGTCTTCCCTTTTCTATTACTCTTTAATATGAGGACATAGGTCTTTCTTTTGGTGGGCTAAACAGTGAGAAATAACGAGTCTATTATACTCCCTTGTATTTTCTCCTAGCCTCCTTTCATTGGGGAGGGTGAATATTGATCTTTTTCGCCTCACTTCATCTCTGATTCCCCTTCTGTGATAGATATTTTTTTACTTTTGTTATGAGGCCACAAAATAATTGGAAATTAAACCCCTCCATGTGACTCCCTGCCACCCTCCTCCCCAATCCTAGTTCCTCTCTACAAAGAGGGCAAAGCAGAATGAGAGCGAGTGACCTCCTGGCCCATTGTGATCTGCTAAGGTGCTGGAGTTTATTCATTAATGTCATACAAAAGCAAACAGCACTTTCCCTGACAGGAGTCCTCCATCACTCAAGGCCCGCTACTCATCAGACTAGTGAACAAGCTTTCCCTGCTGCTCATTACTGCTCAGAGACATTGTGGCCTTTTAAAATAGCCTGGAGGATGGGCCCTTTCAGAATCCAGACAGAATGGATTCCATCCTTCCTAAGACACTCTTTGGCCTCTCTTGCCTCAGCAACAAATGGTTCAAGCCTTCTATTGTCTACGCTTATTAAGTTCCTTCTCTGAGCCAGGCTCAGGGCTGGGTGCTATGGATACCGAAAACAAAAAAGGGAACATCCCTTGCCCTCAAAGAGCCCATATCCTACTGAGTTGTTTCCAGAAGATGAGACTGAAATTCAGAACATTTTGATTTTATGGGGAAAAAGAGACTGCTTGCATATCAGAAACTCCCGGTCATTTTTTCTTGGCTGAGTGCAACCTTTCAGTCCAAGTCACTTAAAAAGAATAAAGCATATATGGAAGGCACAGTGCTAAGATAAAACCAAACGGTTACCGTCTTCAATCAACTTCTATTTTCTCATGGAGTATCATGGGGAAGTGCACCATGTATACAGAAAAGTAAATGTAGAATATCAGAAGTTTGTAGTTGTGGGTCTACCATTCAAAGCATAGCATCATTGCTGGGGGACTCAGCTGACTCTGCAATCGGTGTGAGAGGGAGAAAAGCCACAGGAGGCATTTGCCCTCTCTTGTAAGATTACTATAGATACAACCAGGCAGACAAGCTGCCAGTGTCTACAGCCTGTAATATAGAAAGGGCCCATTAATAGAGGTCTGTGGTACTTCTAAGCTAGAGCGGAGGGCATGACAAATCTCTCGAGAGGCACAAAGGGGACTATGGCCAGGATGGAGAGTGCCCACACTCTTGGTGCCCACTGGGTGCTGTGACTGAATGGCAAATGCTACTTGAGAACACACACATATGCACACACAAGCAGAGGCAAATTGTGTACAGTAAGTGAGGCAGTCGCTTATGGAAGCCCTTGTCCACCTGAGCAACATTGAAGGAAAAAGGAAACATTAGCCACCAAGGAATGGTACAAGAAGGGGCAGGATGCAGCTGAGGATGAGTGAGAGGGTTTCTAGGGACTGGAGTGAGGGGCTGTGTGCCCCACAATGGCAGATGCTTCTGAGTCAGAAATCACAGAGGCTTGTTTTACAAATGAGGAAAGTCGGACCATTAAAAGACAATTATTCAAGTGGTGTGAGTCAGCCCTGCAGCTCCTGGTACTGCTGAGCTGAACATCAGGAGGGAGGGATGTGGGGATGTTGGATTATTCTTATTGTTTTTAGCACAAACTTTTAGTTGGAAAAGAAAGCTTGAACCTACTCTGAGCTGTCAGATCATCAGCGACCCGCTGGGCCAGGTCACAACAAAGAACACACAGGGAGACACTGTCCTCTGCTCTCATTGAACTCCTTCAGGAAGATGTTGCACTTGGAAAGAAGGCTTCCCCCTTCTGAGATGCATGGCAGGAAATAGAGGGCCCTGAAGGGGTTCTGTTCCACCTTCCTCCCACAGATCCCTTGGAGGAGCACCAGACCACAGATCCAGAGGTGGAAGGGACCTCTAATGCCAAGTTATCCAACTCTTCATTTTTACAGACCAGATCAAAGTCCATAAAGGCAACATGATTTCCCCATCGTCACACAAGTAATAAGAGATAAAGGCAAGATTTGAACCCAGCCCTCTGGCTCTAAACCTCACTCTCTTTCCCCTTTACTTCTCAATTATATGAAAATCACATGTCATCAAAGGTGCTCCAAATCACTATTGATCAGAGAAATGCAAATTAAGACAACTCTGAGGTACCACTACACACCTGTCAGATTGGCTAAAATGACAGGAAAAGATAAAGATGAATGTTGGAGAGGATGTGGGAAGACTGGGACACTGATGCATTGTTGGTGGAGTTGTGAACAGATCCAACCATTCTGGAGAGCAATTTGGAGCTATGCTCAAAAAAGTTATCAAACTGTGCATCCCCTTTGATCCAGCAGTGTTTCTATTGGGCTTATATCCCAAAGAAATCATAAAGGAAGGAAAGGGCCCCACATGTGCAAGAATGTGTGTGGCAGCTCTTTTTGTGGTGGCTAGAAACTGGAAACTGAATGGATGCACATCAATTGGAGAGTGGCTGAATAAATTATGGTATATGAATGTTATGGAATATTATTGCTCTGTAAGAAACAACCAGCAGGACAATTTCAGAGAGGCCTGGAGAGACTTGCATGAACTGATGCTGAGTGAGATGAGCAGAACCAGGAGATCATTATACACGGCAACAACAGTACTATATGAAGATCAGTTCTAATGGACATGACTCTCTTCAACAATGAAATGCTTCAAACCAATTACAATTGTTCAGTGAAGAGAGCCATATACACCCAGAGAGAGGGATGTGAAATGTGGACCACAACATAACATTTTCATGTTCTCTATTGATGTTTGCTTGCATTGTATTTCCCTTATCGGATTATTCTCTCTTATAGATACGATTTCTCCTGAACAAAAAAATGATGTGTGGCAATAACTATATATATATATATATTCGATTTAAGTATTCTAACATAATTATCATGTAGTGGATATCCTGCTATCTAGGGGAGGGGTGGGGAGTAGGGGGGAAAATTTGTAACAGAAAGCTTTGTAAGGGTTAATATTTAGGAATTACCCATACATATGTTTTGCAAATAAAAAGTATTAATAAAAAATCACGTCATCTATGCCTCCTTTAAAAAATTTGTTTTTATTACCGACTTAGCAAGTACCAAAATAAAGCAAACATTTCCATCTCCATATTATAAGAGAAAAAGGCAGTTAAGTAGGGAAGTAGATAACATTCTTGGGCCTAGATTCAGGAAGACCTGAGTTCAAATACAGCCTAAGAGACACATTAACTGTGGCAAGTCACTCACCATCTTCCTGCCTCAGTTTCCCCATCTGCAGAGTATAAGAAACAACAGAATCAATCTCTAGGGTTACTGTGAGCAGCAAATGAGATATTTATAAAGTGCTTTGTAAACCTTCAAGTGCTTGATAAATGCTAATAATAACAGCTGGTATTTTGGGGGGTTGCTATCAGTTGCTTTGCTTTCATGGGATGCTTTGGGGCAATAAAAAAGTGTTTCCAATTTCCCAACAGAAATTTAGTCCAAGTAATTTGGAACTATGCCCAAAGGGCTATAAAATTATGCATATCCTATGATCCAGCAGTGTGTCTACAGGATCTGTATCCCAAAGAAATCATAAAAGAGGGAAAAGGACCTGCATGTGCAAAAATGTTTGTAGCAGCTTTTTTTGGGGTGGCAAAGAATAGGAAAATGAGTAGATGCCCATCAATTGGGGAATGGCTGAATAAGTTATGGGCATATGAAAGTAAGGGAATATTATTGTTCTATAAAAATGATGAACAAGCTCATTTTAGAAAGGCCTGGAAAGATTTACATGAACTGATGCTGAAACAAGCAAAACCAGGAATACTTTATACACAGTAACAGCAAGATTGTGTTATGATCAATTATGACATACTTGGTTCTTCTTAGCAGTTCAGTGATCCAGGGCAATCCCAATAAACTTTGGATGGAAAATGCTATCCATATCCAGGATAGAACTATGGAGACTGAATGTAAATTAATACATGCTATGTTCACTTTTTTTTCTTCTTTTTTTTTTGTCTGATTTTTCTCTCCCAACATGATTCATAAGGAACTAGGTAAAAATGTACATGTATTAAACAACAACAACAACAACATAATTGGGAAATATTTAACAAAGTAAATAAAAATATACACTGAAATGCAGATTTAAAAAAAAAAGGAAAGAAATGCAGTCCATTCTTCTCTTGCAGTTTAATTCTAGGTACAATTTGCTGCCCATCTGTACATCACTTGGGAGGTCTGTCTCCTTCACCTTACTTCTTGTATGACTTCATAAAGTCTTTTTTTTGCTTGTCTTTAAATTCTAGCTCATTCTACTCCCCTCTCTTCTCCCTTTACTATCCAGAAAAAGGAGTAATATATTCACCATGATAGTAACTTCTGCCTTACCCATCTCTATGGGAAAAGAAGATTGAGGAGGGCAGGGACTATATTTATATCTCCAGTGCTTAGCATAGTGCCTGGCACATAGTAGTTGTTTATTGACTGACTTGTTCCTCCTTCCATGCTATCTTATGGTAAAACTGCAGATGGTGGCAACTGAGGCTTCTATCTTAGACAAATATTTATTATTTAGGTCCTATCAGTAGGAACCTTGATAATGAAGAACAAATCAGTCAAAGGCCAGAACGAAAGAACATTGATCTGGATTCCTTGTGTCTTTTCAAAAGCAGCTTGAATTCACAAAAATAGATAAGATAAAGTGAGCAAAACCAGGGGAATAAGCTCAGTGATAACTGCAACATTATAAAAAAACAACTTTGAAAGTTTTGGGAACTTTGATCAATTCAAATGATCAACCATGATTTCAGAGGATTAATGTCAAAGCTTGCTACCCACCTCCTGCCAGAGAGATCATGGACTCGAGATGCAGAAGGAAACATACATATGTAGAGATGGAAATTGTTTTGCTTAACTATACATATCTTAAGGATTTTCTTTTTCTTTGCTTTTGTTTTTTTGGGGGGGAGGTGGGAAGAAGAGAAAATGGATGGTTAGTTGAAATGAGAGAGACAGACACAGAGAGAGAGATTCAGAGAGACAGAGAAACACACATAGAGACAGAGACAGACAGACAGACAGATAGAGACAGAGAGCCAACAGACTGACAGAAAAAGAGACAAAAACAAAGCAGGTAGCCACAAAAGCCTGCTAAATATTTCTGGGTCATTGTGCTTCAGACAAGATCACTGGTGCTGCTGCTGGTAAAGTTTGTGAAATATGATGCTATCTGAGATCCCCAGTCACATAGCTCCTATCAAGGAGGAACAAATAACCAACAGAATATCAGAGGCAAAGTCACTTCTGTACATGCTGTTGTCAGCAGTAAGAATGACACCTGATGTGACATTACAAATCATGGCTTTTGGTGCTTCCATAACAGCCTCAAGTGGGATATTGCCCCTCATCTCCAAACATGTTTCCATCTGTTCCTCTTCCTGAAAGTATATACAGGGATTAGTGTTATACAAACAGAGGTGCTTAAGAGGCCATTTTAATACTGGAAGGAATTCTAAGGGAAAAATCTTCCCCTTTAGGACAACAACTCACAAGGAGTTCATAAATTCATCTAGGATGAACTGTTCCCAGAACCAGGAGGGGGACTCTCTTTATCTTATAGTTATAGCTTCTAACTCAGGCAGTTTTTATGATTCAAGGGAACATTTCACAAATTTTCATGCCCTTCTCATAATTCCTCTAGAAAAATCTGAACTTTGATGGATGTGACCCACCATTCTTCCCATTTGCTATCAATACTCTATTTTGTAATGCACTAAATGAAATCTCAAATTACCTTCAAACCTTCACTCCTTTCCTGACCTAGACCTTATAATGTCAGTTAAACTTTTTTCTGAGATAAGAGTAGAGATCAGGGTTTGGATTGGGGGGTACCTCCACCTGTCAAGATCTTACCAATATTTCAAGTCTGATGGTCTGCCTACCCTGTGAAGAAGCTTTCCCTGGTTACTACTGGCCAGTATGATCTTATTCTCTTATTAAAAATCCTATTACATTTCATTTATACCACTACTTTGTGTCATACATTATGCCAACCATACTTTAAGTATGAAATCTTCTGATATCATGAGAAGAAAACAGATAAAACTTTCTCATGTACGTGTGCTAGGATGCTTTGGCATCTTAGGCTGCTGTTTCTAGGGTGATTGAAATCAACCCAGACCTCCCACCTAAGCCTCTTCCTTAAATAGGTATTTCTTCAAGGAGACATGCAGATGATATTAGCTCCCTGGGTATCAACCTTCTGGCTAGTGTGGAATTCAGATGCAGTGTATTAGAAATTAGAATTAGAGCACCTCTGTTTGAAAAGATCCAGTGGCAAAAACACTGGCATTGGAGTTAGGGGACCTGGATGCAATTCTTTCTTGTGACATTTGCTACCTGTGCAATATTGGAAAAGTCAGTTAAATATTCCTGGGCCTTAGTTTCTTCATCTGTAAAATGAGGAAGCTGGCTTCTGAGCTCTGGATTTCTGAATTCTGTAAATGGCATAATTTTGAACACGACATTTTCCTTTTTTGAACCTTAGCTTCCTCACCTATAAAATAAAGTGGTTGCACTATATTGGGTTTTCAAACCTTATTTTTGTTTTGGATCCTCCTTTGGCAGAAACCTATGGACCTCTTCTTTGAATAAAGTTGGTTATATCCATAACTGAAAGAAACAATAAATTTCATATAGAGGTTAGTAAAAAGAAAGATGTGATTTTTCCCTCCATCCAAGTTCATGGATCTTCTGAAATTTACTCATGCACATCTTGGGCATTCATTGGGCCACAGGTTAAGGACCTAGATGATACTTAAATTCCCTTCCTTCCAGTTAGTTCATTGGAATCCCAGGAAAAATTACTTGGAGAACAGATCCCAACACATTTGGGGCATAAACAATCCCAGTCAGAGCTCCCAATCTTTTTCTGTAAATGCCAGAACACATCCTTCCACTGCTATGCCTTAATATTGATACTCACCAGCACTGACTTACCCTTAGCACTCACCTCAGATAAAGCAATCAGCAGTAGCTGCCCTTAGACTAGTAATGAGCATATTCTGTGCCTGCTCAGCTTTCTTACAGATCCAGCTTTTCCTGCTGCAGAAGGGGCAAAGGGCTGTGGTTCCCTGAGCCCCTGCTGGATGTTTCTTATCCCTCAATTATTAGCAAAGGAGGCTATAACTTCCAGGGCTTTTGGTAGAATGTCTAATACCAGGCACCAGAGCAGCAGAGATTCCTCAAACAATTCCTGCCTCCACCGAACTAATTTATTAATCATTTCTCTCACATAGTAGGCAGGCATATTTATTAAATAGTTCTTAAATGAATGAAGGCACAAGACTATCTTTCATTATGGTTACCTTGGTAATTACCTTGGTTGTGCTAATGGTCCCAGGACTGGTACTCCCCTAGGTGAGTATTGTATAAAAGCTTGAGAACAAACCTGGGAGTTTGAGCAGACTGCAAGCTTAAAATGAATCATCAGAATGACAGGGAAGCCAAAAAAGAAAGCTAATGCATTTTTGGCTGCATCAGGAGAATAATAATGCAAAAAGTAAAGGAAGTGATGGTCCCTCTGTGGCCTGACCAGGGCAGACATAACATCTGGAGAATTGTGGTCAATTCTGGGTGCTACTTTTAGAAAGGACAATGGCAAACTGGAGTCTGTCCAAAGAAGGCTGACCTAGGATGGTGAGGGCCTGGGAACTCTACCACAAAAAGGAGTGATATGTATTTTTTGAAAAGGAGAAATATGTATTTTTTAGCCCTGCTGCTGGTAAAGTTTGTGAAATATGATGCTATCTGAGATCCCCAGTCACATAGCTCCTATCAAGGAGGAACAAATAACCAACAGAATATCAGAGGCAAAGTGAATTTAGCTTAGAAAAGGAGAGACTTGGAGCAAAGCAGGGCTAAAAAATACATTCAAATATGTGAAAGCCTGTCATGTATTAGTACTTAGGATCACAGATAAGTATCTATAGTGGTTAGTTAGACATTGCTTAGCTGAGGTCTTAAGAGATTGCATCAATCTCTGTCCTTCATCAGCTATCATGATTTGCCTGGGTTTATTATTCTTAAGTAGTCTGACTTCTAAAGAGGGGAAGTTGTTATTGTTTTCACCACATCTGACTCTTTGTGACCCCATTTGGGGTTTTTCTTGGCAAAGACACTGAAGTAATTTGCCATTTCTTTTTTCAGTGAATTAAGACAAACCGAGTTAAGCGACTTGCTAGTAAATGTCTGAGGCCAGATTTGAACTCAGAAAGATGAGTTTTTCTGACTTTAAGCCAGGTGCTTTATCCACTATGTCATGTAGTAGCCCCCAAATAGGGGAAGTAGGCCCCCCTTTTTCCCATTCATTGGCTTTACCTCATACACCACAACATAGCTACTTGGTGACAATTACTTACAGAGTTGTGAATTATAGAAATAGTTATGAGTTTAAAAACCAAAAATCTTGTCTTCTCAAAATCTGCCTCCAAGAGACCCTACAGCCAGAATCTACCTCTTATTCTTCCAAGTTTAGCACCTCACCTCTTTTGGCTAAGCAGCCAATTGAGTGATGCATTATCCATAGCCAATAGCAAAAAGAGGGTATCTTCATATCCCTAAGAGGGGAGGGGTTGGGACCTATAATACTTTAATTTTAAATCTTCATCTGAGAGAAACTTAAGAGGATATGTAGTCCAACTCCCTCATTTTACAAATAAACTGAGGTCCAAAGAGATTCAAATACTTGTCTAATGCCACACAAGGAGCAACTAAAAAAGTAGGATTCAAACTCACATCCTCTGTGATTCCAGTGCAAAAGATTTTTCCACTGTATTGTGCAAATATTTGTTTTGATAGAAAGAAAATCTAGGTGTAATGAATGGATGGATGTGGCAGTGGAATAGATTTTAGTTTAATAGAAGGAAAAAATGTACCCACAGAACTGTCCAGAGTTGTGATGGGAAACCTCAGGGATGAGGAAGTATATCTGCAGATGGAGGCTGGATGACCCACAATCCATTGAGGGGATTTCTGGGCATCTTGAGTTAACCTTTGAGAGATCTTACAGCTCTGAGGTTCCATGGACTCATATACTGCTGACTTCTGCATTAGACTAAATACAAACATATCAGTGACCTTGCCATCCTTTGACAGCAGTGGTTTGGTCCAAAAAAAGAGTCTGCTTTGGGAGAGGCAAATCCTATGTTCACCATCAGGCTCCATTACTGCCTCAGAAGGAGATAGATAATCATTTACTGTCCCATATCCGATTAATTCAATATCTGATAGAATATTCACAGAATGGAAAAGAGCCTCACCTGGATCCTGGCTATGATGGTGGCTTGGATTTTGACCAATAAATGCAACGAATTCTTTACCTTCTCTTCCTTTTTCTTTCCACAAACTGTTAGTTGTAGGTAGAAGGATTGTTGGACTTAAAGATGAAGTGATAAATGCAGTGAATTCTCTGTCTCTTCCCCCCCCCACTAGTCATGAGCTAGAGGTGAAGACTCTTATCCAAAAACCAGGAGAGAAGATCTGAGTTTTACCTCCTTCCTTTTTAACCCGCTGCTTCCTCTTTTTGGCTCTCCCAGACTTGTGAACTTTTGTAACTCTGTTTAACTATAAAGATTGTGTGTATGGTAGTAGAGAAATGGGTGGCAATCTTTCTCAGGAGGTTTTGCCAGTTTTTTCAGTTTAAATTGGACTCCCCCACCCCCTCCTACCAGGTTCTCTGCATGACCAGCACTGAAAAATATATCTTGTTTTTGGCTACCCTTTCCTTGAAAAGGCTTCTTGTGCAAACCAGGCTGACACTTGTCCGGTAATTACTTCCCACTGGATTTAACTTATTCAGATGCATCCTTCCTTTCTTGATGAATCCAGGGGGTCTTCATTACCTTTTAGTGCATGTACACTTGCCTAGATCAATAATCCTAGATAAAACAAATAATGGAAAAAGCCAGGATGTTCTGTTCTTCCTTGTATTTTTTTTTTAGTATACACATTTTATATTCTGCCTTTAAAGCTATTTCTGCTGCACAGCTGCTTTTCCAAGAAGGTTCAGACTCTTCCTACAGGGCCTGCTTGTCCCAAAATCTACCTTGGTTAACCTTTCACAAGGTTTGATTTTGTAGTCAATTGTATAATGAGGAAGGAGTGTGCACTAGGTTTGGAGATTCCTATGACCCAGGTCATCCATGAATCTATTTTTGTGGGTTTCTTATTAGAAATAGCAGGGAACACAATGATATTTAAACATAGCCATTTACGAGAGCTTGGCAAAAGAAAAGAAAAGGAAAAAATATTGGCGAGTTTTCTTCATACTTGATATTTAAAAACGTTGTACTATATTTTGCCAGCTTCCAAGCACCTTAACTTTATTTACATTCCAGGGTATCAATGAAGGCCAAGAAGGATGAAAACTGATTTAAAAAGCCAATTTTTTTTCTTGTTGAGGCAATTGAGGTTAAGTGACTTACCCAGGGTCACACAGCTAGGAAGTGTTAAGTGTCTGAGACCAGATTTGAACTCAGGTCCTCCTGACTTCAGGGCTGGTGTTCTATACACTGCACCCCCTAGCTGCCCCCAAAAAGCCAAATTTTAATATATAAAACTGATCAAACCCCATTTAGAATGCTATGTTTAAATCTTTGACAGGTTGGAGTATGCCCAGAAGAGGACATTCAACTTGGGGAAGAATCTTGGGAACCATGTCATACAAGGAATAGTTGAAGAAACTAAAGAGTCTTTGTATGGAGGATAGAGGGAAATGTTTTTTTCTCTTTAATTATTTGAAAACTATCATATGATAGGAATACTAAACTATTTTTTTGCGGGGGAGGATGGAGGAAACTGTTCCAGAAAGCAAAAACAAATTTAAAAAGGTGGCTGAATACAAATAAGAAAACTTTCTGTCATTTAGATATGTCTAAAGGCAGTGAGGTGATGAGGTAGATAGGTCACAGGAAGTCAGGAAGACCTAAACTCAAATCTGGTCTCAGATACTTATGAGCTGTGTGATCATGAGCAAGTGACTTAAGCCATTTACCTCAGTTTCCCCATATGTAAAAGTGGCTGCAGAAGGAAATGTCAAACTACTCTAGTATCTTTGTCAAGAAAACCCCCAAAGGGGGTCAATTTCAGAACTGACTGAAATAACTGAAAAATAAAAGATTTGTCCAACCACAAAATGAATTACTATTGAAGATATTCAAGCAGATGAGGATAAGCATCAGGTTAAGATATTGTAGAGGAGTTTTGGAGGTTGATATTAAAAATGTTAATAATTACAATATTAGCAACAAGAACAATAACTCATAATAATATAAGGCTTCCAGGTTTTTAAATTTTGCAAATGGCCCAGTGAGGTAGGTAGTATAAATGTGCTTTCCATTTTCTTGGCAAGTAAACAAAAGCTTAGAGAATAAGTAATGCACTTTTTGGGAACATTTTAAATTTAGGTTTGTTTTATTTAAGTTTAATGTTAATTCTATGCTGTGTTTCAGTAAGAACAATGCAGATTCTTTGTCTTTAGCTTCAGTCAGATATACAGTAGTACAAATTAACTTCAAGTTACACATGACCTTTTCTCACAGCAGGCTAGTAATTTAATAATGGCTATATACCTAGGGTGTGTGAAAGGTGGAATTCAGACCCAGGTCCCAAGAATTCCTATGTTCTTTTTGTCATGTTAGTCAAATTTAAGGTAAGCCTATATGATACTTTGGCAATGTATATAATTTTGAACATATGCACTGACTTTGAACATATGAAACTTCTTTAGGAAATAGACATGATGAATTTGCATTATTTAGCCCATAAGCAAGAAAATATCCTGAGATAGGCCTTTGTAGACGAAATGAGAAGAGAAAAGTGAACGTGGAACCATTATGATTGTTCGTTTTACCCATTCAGGGAGATAGAAATTATTTGGCTCAATTGAGATATTTTATTTTATTTGTTTATTTATTTATTTTTATTAAAGCTTTTAATTTGCAAAACATGTGCATGGGTAATTTTTTAACACTGACTCTTGTAAAGTCTTCTGTTAAATATTTTTTCCTCCTTCCCCTCACCCCTCCTATAAATGGCAGGTAGCCTAATACATGTTAATTATGTTAAAATATGCAACAAATTGAACATATGTATACATATTTATACAGTTATCTTGCTGTACAAGAAAAATCATATCTACAAGAAAAAAAAAACCTGGGAAGAAAAACATAATGCAAGCAAACATCAATAGAGAGCATGAAAATACTATGTTGTGGTCCACACTCAGATCCCATAGGCCTCTCTCTGCGTGTATATGGCTTTTTTCATCAATGAACAACTGGAACTGGTTTGAAACATTTCATTGTTGAAGAGAGCCATGTCCTTCAGAATTAATCATCAAATATTCTTATTGTTGCCATGTATAATGATCTCCTGGTTCTGCTCACTTCACTCAACATCAGTTCATGCAAGTCTCTCCAGGCCTCTCTGAAATCGTCCTGCTGGTCGTTTCTTACAGAACAATAATATTCCATGATATTCATATACCATAATTTATTCAGCCACTCTCCAATTGATGGGCATCCATTCAGTTTCCAGTTTCTAGCCACTACAAAAAGAGCTGCCACAAATATTTTTGCACATGTGGGTCCCTTTTCCTCCTTTAAAATCTCTTTGAGATATAGGCCCAATAGAAACCCTGCTGGGTCAAAGGTATGCACAGTTTGATAACTTTTAAATCATAGTTCCAAAGTGCTGTCCAGAATGGTTGGATCTGTTCACAGTTCCACCAACAATGTATCAGTGTCCCAGTTTTCCCACATCCCCTCCAACATTTGTCATTATCTTTTGCTGTCATCTTAACCAATCTGACAGGTGTGTAGTGATATCTCAGAGTTGTCTTAATTTGCATTTCTCTGATCAATAGTGATTTGGAGCACCTTTTCATATGACTAGAAATAGTTTTAATTTCACATCTGAAAATTGTCTGTTCATATCCGTTGACCATTTATCTATTGGAGAGTGGCTTGAATTCTTATAAATATGAGACAATTCTCTATATATCTTAGAAATGAGGCCTTTATCAGAACCCTTAAATGTAAAGATGATTTCCCAATTTATTGCTTCCCTCCTAATCTTGTCTGCATTAGTTTTTTTTGTACAAAAACTTTTTAACTTAATATAATCAAAATTATCTATCTGGTGTTCAGTTAAAAATTCCAATTCTTGGGGCAGCTAGGTGGCGCAGTGGATAGAGCACCAGCCCTGAAGTCAGGAGGATCTGAGTTCAAATCTGATCTCAGACACTTAACATTGCCTAGCTGTTTGACCCTAGGCAAGTCACTTAACCCCAATTGCCTCAGCAAAAAAAAAAAAAAAAAAAAAAGAATTCCAATTCTTTTTTGGATACAAATTCCTTCCTTCTCCACAGATCTGAGAAGTAAACTGTCCTATGTTCCTGTAATTTGCTTATAATATCACTCTTTATGCTTAAATCATGAACCCATTTAGTTCTTATCTTGGTATGTGGTGTTAGATGTGGGTCAAGCCCTAATTTCTTCCATACTAGTTTCCAATTTTCCCAGCAGTTTTTGTCAAATAGTGAGTTCTTATTCCAAAAGCTGAGGTCTTTGGTTTGTCAAACACTAGATTGCTATAGTTATTGCTTATTTTGTCCTGTGATCCTATCCTATTCCAATTATCGACTACTGAAAAATGGTTTATTTAAGATTTTTGCATCAATCTTTATTAGGGAAATTGGTCTATAGTTTTCTTCCTCTGTTTTCACCCTACCTGGTTTAGCTATCAGCACCATATCTATATCATAGAAGGAATTTGGTAGTACACCTTCTTTCCTTATTTTTTCAAATAGTTTATATAGTATTGAAATTAATTGCTCTTTGAATGTTTGGTAGAATTCACATGTAAATCCATCTGGCCCTGGAGATTTTTTCTTAGGGAGTTGATTAATAGCTTGTTCTATTTCTTTTTCTAAAATGGGGCTATTGAGATGATTTATTTCCTCTTTTGTTAACCTGAGCAATTTATATTTTTGTACATATTCCTCCATTTCATTTAGATCATCAAATTTATTGGCATAAAGTTGGGCAAAGTAACTCCTAATTATTGCTCTAATTTCCTCTTCATTGGTGGAAAGTTCTCCCTTTTCATTTTTGAGGCTAACAATTTGATTTTCTTCTTTCCTTTTTCTAATTAAAGTAGTTGCAAGCCCAATTAATTGATCCTCTTTTTCTCTATTGTATGCAAGTAAGCATCTAGAGATCTAAAATGTTGTCTCATTATTGTCATTCTCTTGGATGAAATTATTGATTGTGTCTATGATTTGCTGTTTCACCCATTCATTCTTTAGGATTAGATTATTTAATTTCCAATGAAATTTTGGCGTATTTTCTCCTGGCCTTATATTGCATGTGATTTTTATTGCATCATGGTCTAAAAAATGCATTTACTATTTTTGCCTTTCTGCATTTGATTTTGAATTTTTTTATGCCCTACCACATGGTCAATTTTTGTATAAGCTCCATGAACTGCTGAGAAAAAAGTAAACTCCTTTCTGTCTCCATTCAATTTTCTCCAAAGATCTATCATACCTAACTTTTCTAACATTTTTAAAACCTTAACTCCTTAACTTCTTTTTATTTATTTTGTGGTTTAATTTATCTAGTTCTGAGAGAGCAAGGTTGAGAGCCCCCACTAGTATAGTTTTGCTGTCTACTTCTTCTTGCTTCTCTCTTAACTTCTCCTCTAGGAATTTGATGCTATACCACTTGGTGCATATATATTTAATATTGATATTCCTTCATTATCTATGGTACCCTTTAGTAAAATATAGTTTACTTCCTTATCTCTTTTAATTAGATCTATCTTGGCTTTTACTTGATCTGAGATCAGGATTGCTACCCCTGATTTTTTTTGTTCACCTGAAGCATAATAGATTCTGCTCCAGCCCTTTACCTTCATTCTGTATGTATCTTTATGCTTTAGATATGTTTCTTATAAACAACAGATTGTAGGATTCTGGCTTTTAATCCAGTCTGCTATCCACTTCTGTTTTATGGAAGAGTTTATTCCATTCACATTCACATTCACAGTTAAAATAACTAATTTTGTATTTCTTGCCATTTTATTTACCCAAAGTTATGTTTTTCTCTTTCCTTTCCCCTTTCTCTCTTGCCCCTCCCCAGTATTTTGCTTTTGATGACCACCTCCCTCAAATAGTCCCCCTCTTTAGAGCTCCTCCCTTTTTTTTTACACCTTTTCCCTAGTTCTTGTATTTTACCTTCTGTTAGTCTTTCCCTTTCTTTTCCTTCTTTCCCTTCCACTTCCATATAATGTAGGACAAGTTTCTTTGTGAAACCAAATATGTCTGATATTATCTTTTAGAGCCCAATTTGATGAAAGTAAGATTAATATAATGTTCATCCCCCTCCCTTCTTTCCTTCAATTATGTTAGGCTTTCTTTGCCTCTTCAAGAGGTTTTACCTTATTTTTACCTCCTTTTTTGCCTCTTTTATTTTCTTTTGCCAGCATGATCCCCTTTCCACCTCTAGTTTCTTTTTCATATTATCAAAGTAAAATCAGATTATACCTACATTCTCTAGGTATACCCATAATAAAAATATATTTCTCAAGAGTTCTTTCCTTTTTACCTTTTTATGCTTCTCTTGAGTTCTGTGTTTGGAAGTCAAATTTTTTTGTTCAGATCCAGTCTTTTCATTAGAAATAGATGCAATGCATCTATATCATTAAATGTCCATCTTCTTCCTTTGGAAGATAATGCTCATTCTAGCTGGATAACTTGTTCTTGGCTGCAATCCAATTTCCTTTGCCTTTCAGAATATCTGTTCCAGGCCCTTCGATCATTTAATGTGGAAGCTGACAGATCTTGGGTGATTCTAATTATGGCTCTTCAGTATTTGAATTGTTTCTTTCTAGCTGCTTGCAATATCTTTTCCTTGGTGCGATAGTCCTGAAATTTAGCCACGATATTTCTTGGGGATTTAATTTTGGGGTCTCTTTGAAGAGGTGATTGGTGAATTCTTTTGATGGTGATTTTGCATTCTGATTCTGCAATATCAGTTGTAGAAAACAACAGTTTTCTTTCATGATTTTCTGTAAGAGTGTCTAGGTTCTTTTTTTCATCATGGCTTTCAGGAAGTCCAATAATTCTTAGATTGTCTCTCCTAGATCTATTTTCCAAGTCAGTTGTTTTTTTTCTAGAAGATATTTCATATTTTCTTTTTTTTCATTTTTTTGTTTTTGTTTGACTGATTCTTGAAATCTTATTGATTCATTCACTTCCATTTGTTCAATTCTAATTTTTAGTGTATTATTTCCTTCAGTTACCTTTTTTAGCTCCTTTTGTAATTGGCCAATTGAATTTTTTTTTGTTCAATGCAGTCTTTTTCCATTTCACCAACTTTGTTTTTCAGTAAATTGGTGTCTTTTTCATGTCTCTTTTGTAGGGCATTATATGCTTTTTCCATTCCTTCTTGCAGTGATCTCATTTCATTTCCCCATTTTTCTTCTGACTCTCTTTTTAGATTCTTTATGCAATCTTCCAGGAAAGCCTTGTGAAATGGGGACCAGGTTGTGTCTCCCTTTGTGGCCTCCTCTGGAGTTGCTTTACCTTTATGAACCTCAGGATCTAAGGTCTGTTCTCTCTCTCCATAAAAGCTGTCTATGATGAGAATTCTTTTTTGTTTTTTAATCATTTTTTTAAAGCTTGAGGTCTATTTAAAGCAGAGGAGGGACAGCTGCTTTAATTTGCCCTGGGAAAGTTCGGCTGATTGACTCCTGTTGCTTGACAATCAGGGCTAGGTCTGGTGTTCTCAGTAGTTTACAATTTACCTTGTATAAAAGGCAGACCTGCTCAAGCACCTGCTTGCAACCATGACAGAGTAGCCTAAGAGGCTCACAGAAGCTTCCCAAGTACTTAGAGCCTGCCACATTCTGAGTCCTGGCTGGCTTCCTGCCCTGTCTACTCTGCTGTGTTGGCTTGGCAAATTGTCTCCCTACCTGACTGAAACAGAGCTTTTCTGAAGCTCTTCCAAGGTAACTTCTGCTGGGAATATGTTGTATTCCTAATATTTGGGAGTACTTTGACTCCAGAACCAGTTTAGAGTCTTAATCTGCTGTTGGTTTGAGAGAAGGTCAGAGGTCACAGATAGTTGTTTCTGCACTCCGCCTTCTTGGCTCTGGCCACGCCCCCCCATTGAGATATTTTAAAATCACTGTATATATTAGTTTAACCTTGTTTTTTGTTTTTGTTTTTTTTTTTTTCATTTGGTTTCTAGGTCAACATTTGGTTGATCTAAATATTAAGATGAGATAAACTCTGAAATCCGGAGATTTGAGTTCAAATCTGGCCTCAGATACCTAATACTTCCTAGCTGTGTGACCCTTGGCAAGTAATTTAACCCCAATTGTCTCAGAAAAAAAGAGATGCAATAAAAGTACTGGAATTTGGTTCTTGCTTTGACTTTTCCAGTAACTGATCAGATAATTTTCATAATCTTTCTTGGCTCCAATTGCTTTATTTAGACATAAAATAAAAAAGGAAGGGGTTAGAGCACGAGTCTTATGGAGGAAATGGGGTAATGAATTTCTGAAATCAGAAAAAGAAAGCCACAGTAGTATGAGGAAAGCCACTTCATTTTTCCTGGTCTTAGTTTCCCTTATTTTCTTTTTCTTTTTTTTACTTTTTTGCTGAGGCAATTGGGGTGAAGTGACTTGCCCAGGGTCACACAGTTGTTACGTGTCTGAGACCAGATTTGAACTCAGGTCCTCCTGACTTCAGGGCTGGTGCTCTATCCACTGCGCCACCTAGCTGCCCCAGTTTCCCTTATTTTCAAAATGAAGAGTCTAGACAAGATGATCTCCAATATATTTTATAACTGTTTATATTTTACAAGCTAATAGAGGATTTCCATTAACTAGAGATTTTATGAAATCATATTCTGCTAAAGATCTCTAAAACATTCTTAATTTATAATGGCCTATAAATGACATACTAGCTGTCAACTGACTGTCAATTGATGAATTGATCAATGCTGATGTCAAGGAAAATGAGAAATTCCTAAAGAGATAAATAAGGTATAAAAGTATCGAGTTTAAATTCATAATACATATGTGCAGAAGATATAAGCAGGAGCATACAAGTGAAGAATACAAAAGAGTTACATAGACCTATAAGAATAGTGTCAAGAAGACCAACATTCTTCGTAAAGTAGGGCTTTTGAAGAGTCCTAGGGATAATGAAAGGGACTTTTCTAATTATATCTGAGCAAGCAAAAGAACAAAGAAAGAAAAGACCTATTTCTTAGGATGGTTAAGATAATAATAACAGATGTCCTAAGAAAAGAATAACTATTCTATTTCTTTTACTTCTGACTTTTCTGTCAAGCACTATCTTTAGATTTGAAAGGATAGAATAAACATAGTTAAAGATTAATTGAAACTGTATATAGTAAGAGAGTAACTCTTAACTTTGTTCAATTCTCTTGATCTCAGTAGGGTGGAGATTATCCTCCAAGGTACAGAAGCAATAGGTAGATGAAAGTGAATGAATGCCAAATAATGATCTTTGAGGAGAATGGAAAAGGTGATGAAATATTGGACAAATGTGGTTGTGATTACCTTCAAAGAAAGTGGTGGTGTTTAGTAGTTTCAGTGATGTTGGATTATCTGTGACCTTTTTTGGGGGGCTTTCTTGACATAGATATTACAATAGTTTAGATTTTACATGTCCAAAATGGGCTGCTCTAGATGGTGAATCTCAAAATTATTTTTCTATGAAGATAACTTAAATGTTAGGAATAGAGAAGTCTTTGGGAATCTCAAATCAACATGTCATAGAGAGAAGTTATCATTTTTCCTTACAAACTCAATCCTCTTCTAGGTGTCCCTATTATTGTTTAGTGCACCTTTATCTTCTCAGTCATCCAGAATAGCAATGTTCATGTCTTTCTTGAGTCTTCAAACTGATTCATCCTACATATCCAAATCCATGGTTAAATCCAGCTACACTGCCTACTTCACCCATCACACTCTATCCCCTATCTTCCTGCTTTTGTATGTACTATATACTGCTCCTGCAATGCTCTTTTCTCCTTATCTTTGCCTCTTAGCTTATCTGGCTCCCTTTGTTGCCATCCTTAAACCCTCCCATTTTTTGAGGAACTCTACCATTCCTCTAACTGATTTTCACTCAGAGGTTGCCTTTAATATACTCTGTGTATATTTTGCATATCCTAGTTAATTTACATGTTGTGTCCCCCATGAGAATGTGAGCTGCTTCTAGAGCTATACCACAATGCCTAATACATAGTAATTATTTAATAAATGCTTGTTGACCTATTGACTTATTGATTGACAAGATTTACTATTATGGAGGTAGAAGGGTGGATTTATTCTGTGACCTACCTGAGGGCAGAATAAAGGGTAAGTTATTTTCAACCTCAATCCACTTCTCTGGAAAGCTGCACTTGCTAATGCTTAGAAGTGTCCAATATGGAATATTCTGCCTTTGAGGCAGTATGTGCTCATTATTAGAGAAGTTTAAGGAGCAGTTCGGTGATAAATTGTGAAAGACAATGAGAGATAAATCTGTGAATTGAGTGGCAGGTTGTTCATATGACCTCTAAGGACTTTTCTGAGATTCTGTGATTATAGGTAATTTTTGCTCTACAATTCTGCAACTCCTCTGCCTCCCATGCAACACCATTGCAATGGTTCATGCAGCCATTTCTGGAGACTCAGAAAACTGGAAAACAGCTGGTTATTCAATAGGAAGGAGATGATTGGGAAGAAACTACATCAAGTGAGAGGACAGATCAGATTAACAACACAGAGGTGTAACAGAATCTCAAGGAGAGAGATGGGGCTCAGGATGAGGATGTCCAAGAGGAGAAATGGAGGTGTGCATGGAGCAACATGTCTTCCCTTCATGTATTTTCCATTACAATTGCATTACACTCTGGCAGCTTTAGTCAAAAGCATTTGACTGATTTCTTTTCGCCCCTAAAAGTTAAAGATTAAGTGCTTATATCTACGGTGTGTGTGTGTGTGTGTGTGTGTGTGTGTGTGTGTGTGTGTATACATATATATATATATAAAATTTATATTATATATTATGTATAAGTTATATTATATGTATATTATTATGTATGTATTACACATATACATATGTGTGTATATATGTGGTACATATGTGCTATCCATATATTGTATGTGTATATAAATGCACAAATGTGTGTGTGTATAAATTTATCATAAGATTGGAGAGTTAGAAGTAAAATGGACTAAACTGGAGGTCAATGAGTCTAAACCTCTCATTTAGCAGATGAGCAAATCAGGCTTAGGTTGGCATTCACCTAGGGCCATCAATGTGTAAAACTCAGAAACTGAATTTGACCAGAAGTTAACCAGGTCAGATATCATCTCCTATCCTAATCAGATATTGTTTTCTAAAAATCACTGACAGTTGTTCATCTAGTCTCTGCTTTAAGACCTTTAGTGAAAGGGAATTTAATGCCTTCTGAAGCAATGTATTCTGCTTCAGGGTAGATAGAATTGTGAGAAAATGTTTCCTTCTATGAAACTTAGATCCTGCTCTTAGTCACTTCTACTACTTATTGTTCCTAATTCTGTCCTCTGGGGCCATACAGATTTAGTCTAGTCCATATTATAACCTGTTAGTTAATTAAATGAGAGAATGAAAATCATTTATTAAGCTCCTACTATGTGCCAATCACCCTTCTAAGAGTGTTATGGTTTCCTCAATTTCCAAAGCCTTCTTTTCTGCACATTAAACATGTCCAGTTTCCTAATATGACATGGTTTTGAATCTCCCTCAACTTCCTGCTCATCCTAGCTTTTAAAAATACACGGATTTTATAGTTTCTTTTCTAAAACTAGGAACCAAGAACTAAACAACATTCCAAGTAGACTGACCAAAGCCGAGATCAGTGGGGCAAAAATCTCCTTTTTATATAGATACTTTTTTTGTTTTGGGTGTAGCTTAAGCTAACTCGACTCTCATGTCATACTCTTGAGAACTATTGAGCTTGCAGTCCAATAAAATTTTTCTTTAGAAGTTGAAGTTATATTGATTAGCTTTTTTGGAACCTGGCGAGGCATGGAGGGAGAGAGAGGGGGTAAAAGAAATGAAGGATAGAGAGATAAGAAAGAGAAAGAGAGAGACAAAAGAGAGAGAGGAGGGGAAGGAGAACAAAGGGAGAAGATAAAAGAAGAGGAGGGGAGAGGAAGAAGGTTAGAAAGCAGAGAGAGAGAAAGAGAGAGACTGAGAGGGAAGGAGGGAGATGCTATAGTTCAGTATTAACATATGACTACAATGTTCATTCTTAGCACAGTATGGTACATGATATTAAGGAAGAATGGCAGATCTAATTCAGCCTTCCACCTCTCAGTATAGCAACTGAACTCAAGGACTTAATTTTATTTTGCTTAGAGGCAGTAGATTTCAGTTCAATTTATTTGAGTAGAAGAGTTATCCAGACTTCTTGTTTCTTATGGGAACAGAACATACAGTTAGGTGTTTTTATGAGAATAAAAAAGATTCTCTGTGACCTGGTTTGGAACCATAGCAAAGAAGCTAGATGACACAGTCAATGAAGCACTGGCTTTTGGAGTTCAGGAAGACCTGAATTTTAGTTGAGACTCAGACACCCACTTGTGTGATTCTGGGCAAATTATTTCATTTTTTTCTTGCCTTAGTTTCCTCAACTGTAAAATGGGGATCATAATAATACTTATCTTCTAGAGTTGTTGTGAGGATCATACAATATTTGTAAAAAATTCATCATAGTTCCTGGAACCTGATAGATACTATATAAAAACTCATTTGCTTCTCCTTTCTCACCTCCCCTACAAATAATAGTAGCAAGATGGAAGGAAACCATGGTCAAAAGTTTCACACTTCTTCTCTGGTCCTTACCACCTGTGTTATTTGCAACAGTCACTTAATCTTTCTCAACCCCGTTTCCCCTGCTATAAAATGACAATGAATTGTATGACCTTGGAGGTTCTTCCCATCTCCCAATCTGTGAACTTATGATCATATTTTACTAAAGGTATAGGGAAGTAGTTTTTAACCTTTTGTAATATCAGACCTTTTCCATGTTAAAAAAAAAAGAAAATTTGTAAATTCTTGCTTGATATATGATCAATATTGAGTGACTAAGAAAATGTATAATGATAAAACATAGGATAAATAATATAGGATAAAATCATTCTAGTGATATTATATTTTATTAATTATGGTAGCATCTACATACTTTTTTTCTTTTTCTTTTATTTTTTATTAAAGCTTTTTATTTGCAAAACATATGTATGGGTAATTCTTCAACATTGACCCTTGCAAAGCTTTCTGTTACAAATTTTTCCCTTCTTCCTCCTACCCTCTCCTTTAGATGGCAGGAAGTCTAATACATGTTAATTATGTTAAAATATTTGACAAATAGAATATGTGTATACATATTTATACAGTAATTTTGCTGTACAAGAAAAATCAGATCTACAAGAAAAAAAAACCTGAGAAAGAAAACATAATGCAAGCAAACATCAATAGAGAGCATGAAAATACTATGTTGTGGTCCACACTCAGATCCCATAGGCCTCTCTCTGGGTTTATATGGCTTTCTTCATCAATGAACAACTGGAACTGGTTTGAAACATTTCATTGTTGAAGAGAGCCATGTCCTTCAGAATTAATCATCAAATATTCTTATTGTTGCCATGTTCTGCTCACTTCACTCAACATCAGTTCATGAAAGTCTCTCCAGGCTTCTCTGAAATAATCCTGCTGGCCGTTTCTTACAGAACAATAATATTCCATGATATTCATATACCATAATTTATTCAGCCATTCTCCAATTGATGAGCACCTATTCAGTTTCCAGTTTCTAGCCACTACAAAAAGAGCTGCCACAAACATTCTTGCACATGTGGGTCCCTTTCCCTCCTTTAAAATCTCTTTGAGATATAGGCCCAATAGAAATCCTGCTGGGTCAAAGGTATGCACAGTTTGATAACTTTTAAATCATAGTTCCAAAGTGCTGTCCAGAATGGTTGGATCTGTTCACAGTTCCACCAACAATGTATCAGTGTCCCAGTTTTCCCACATCCCCTCCAACATTTGTCATTATCTTTTGCTGTCATCTTAGCCAATCTGACAGGTGTGTAGTGATATCTCAGAGTTGTCTTAATTTGCATTTCTCTGATCAATAGTGATTTGGAGCACCTTTTCATATGACTAGAAATAGTTTTAATTTCACATCTGAAAATTGTCTGTTCATATTCTTTTTCTATTTATCTATTCGAGAGTGGCTTGAATTCTTATAAATATGAGACAATTCTCTATATATTTTAGAGATGAGACCTTTATCAGAACCCTTAAATGTAAAGATGATTTCCTTGCTTCCCTCCTAATCTTGTCTGCATTAGTTTTGTTAGTACAAAAACTTTTTAACTATATTGTCAAAATTATCTATCTGGTGTTCAATTAAGAGTTCCAGTTCTTCTTTGTACACAAATCCCTTCCTTCTCCACAGGTCTGAGAGGTAAACTATACTACGTTCCTCTAATTTGCTTATAATATCACTCTTTATGCCTAAGTCATGAACCCCTTTAGATCTTATCTTGGTATATGGTGTTGGGTGTGGGTCAAGCCCTAATTTCTTCCATACTAGTTTCCAATTTTCCCAGCAGTTTTTGTCGAATGGTGAATACTTATGCCAAAAGCTGGGGTCTCTGGGTTTATCAAATACTAGATTGCTATAGTTATTGCCTAGTTTGTCCTGAAATCCTATCCTATGCCACTGGTCAACTGCTCTATTTCTCAGCCAGTACCAAATGGTTTTGATGACCACTGCTTTATAATACAGTTTTAGATCTGGTACAGCAAGGCCACCTTCATCAGCCTTTTTTTTTTTTTTTTTTCATTTATTCCCTTGAAATTCTTGACCCTTTGTTCTTCCAGATGAACTTTGCTACTATTTTTTTCTAGATCTGTAAAATAATTTCTTGGGAGTTTGATTGTTATCACACTAATTAAGTAAATTAGTTTGGGTAGTATTGTCATTTTTATTATATTTGCTCGGCCTACCCATGAGCACTTGATGTTTTTCCAATTGACTAGGTCTGATGTTATTTGTGTCTAAAGTGTTTTGTAGTTTAGTTTGACTACTTTTTCTTGGCAGATAGATTCCCAAATATTTTATACTATCGCCAGTTATTTTGAATGGAATTTCTTTTTGTATCTCTTGCTGCTGAACTTTGTTGGTAATATATAAAAATGCTGATGAGTTATATGAATTTATTTTGTATCCTGCAACTTTGCTAAAGTTATGAATTGTTTCTAGTAATTTTTTAGTTGAGTCTCTAGGGTTCTCTAAGTATACCATTATATCATCTGCAAAGAGTGATAATTTGGTTTCCTCGTTACCTACTCTAATTCCTTTAATCTATTTTGCTTCTCTTACTGCCAAAGTTAACATTTCTAAAACAATATTAAATAGTAATGGTGAGGGCAGCTAGGTGGTGCATTGGATAGAGCACCAGCCCTAAAGTCAGGAGGACCTGAGTTCAACTCTGGTCTCAGACACTTTCTAGCTGTGTGACCCTGGGTAAGTCACTTAACCCCAATTGCCTCAGCCAAAAAAAAATAGTAATGGTGACAGTGGGCACCCTTGTTTCACTCCTGATATTATTGGCAATGATTCTAGTTTGTCCCCATTTCATATGAGCATCTACATACTTTTGAAAAATAGCAGTACACATACAAAGGAGGCATATTTAATCTATAGAAAATATCCTTGATTATTTATGTATTCATTGTAAAAGTCTTCATGATCCCTTCAGGGTCTATAAAGATCACAGGTTGGGAACGACAGGTATAAATTGTTATTCCTGTTACAATATAAACTCTCTGAGGTCAGAAACTTTTATTTTTGTGTTTGTATAGCCTACACCTAACACCTTAGTTGGTGCTGAATAAATGCTTGTTGATTGATTAACAAACTAGGATTATGAAATCTTGCTTGAAAATGACAGCAATATAAAAACAATAGATTCATTTCTATTTTTTTCCTATTGATCTCATTTTAGCCAGATGAAGTCCCCAGACTTGGACCCGGATTTGTTTACAGAAAGTTACTGCAAAGTGTGCAGTGCTCAGCTGATCTCTGAATCTCAGCGTGTGGCGCATTATGAGGTCAGTACTTGTTTTTCGTTCACAGCATAAAGCTTTAAGAAAGAGAAATATTTCCTTTGGTTCTGAGGAAGTGCAACAGTCTTTACAATGCTCCCTTTTCAACTATGGACCCAGCTTCAAGGGCACATGATGGATATCCAGCTAGAAATTGAGAGCAAAGGTGATCTGGAAGAACTGGGAAAAGCTTCTTATCCTGACAATATTCTCTTCTCTCTTGTTCACTCATGCCTTATGTTTATTTACCAGGAGAAAAAAATTAAAATCCCCACCTAGAACAATGTCTTTATCTCTAAAATGACTGAGTTGAACTAAGTAATTTTGAGATTCCTCCTAGCTCTAAATATTCTGTGATTTCTTTGTACTAGTCATGGTATAGTGTAGTGGGAAGAGTACTAAACTTAGAGTCTGTGGAATTTGGGTTCAGATCCTGCTTAAGATACTAACTTTGTCACCATGAGCAAGTCATTTTAAGGAGCTCATATTCTAATGGAAGAAATTAAATATAAATAACTAAGTATGCATAAAATAATGTACAAAGTAGATGGAAGGTGATCTCAGGACATTAGCAGCTATGGGGAATGGAAAAGACTTTGTGCAGAAGGTAAAACTTGGGTCTCAAAGAATAGTAAGGAAACTAGGAAACGGAGATCAGTAAGGGCAGAGAGCATTTCAGGCATAGGAGATAGCCAATGGAAAAGCATGGGAGTGGATGAAATAGAATGATATTTGAGTGGCATTTTTGAGTATACGAGGGTAGATTTAGTATAAGAAGACAGAAAAGTTAGGATTAGGGATAAATTTAGAGGGGGGTTATAAAGGTTTTTAGTTGCCAAATAGAGGAGAATATATCTTGTTCTGAAGTCACAAGAGCTCATTTAGAAATAAAGTGATATAGTCAAGGCTGTACTTTAGAACTATTACCTTAACAGCTGAATGGAGACTGGATTGGAGTGGAAAGAGATTCAGGGCAAAGAGACCAACCAGAAAACTATCACAAATATCCGGGAGAGAGTTCATGGAAGTCTAGATTAAGGTGGTGGCCATTTAAAGGAAAATATGGGGAGTTATATGAAAGATCTGATGAAGTAGAAACAAGATTTAATAATAATTGAATATATGGGGTGAGTGTGAGGAATATAAGTTGATAAAAAATTTCTGAACCTGTTTTGAGAGGATGGCACCTTTGACAGTGAGAGGATAATTTTTAAAAAGGGAGAAATAAAGGCAAGTTTTGTTTTGGTGATGTTGAGTTTGAAATTCTTACAGGATATCCAATTTGAGATATTCAAGAAGAATTTGTAGATGTATGACCATAGGTAGCTAGCAGAGAAACTACGGCTAGATCTGTACAATTGGAAGTCCTCTGCATAGGGATGAGCATATTGAACATATATGGATTCTGATGAAATGAACAAATGAGGTGTGTGTGTGTGTGTGTGTGTGTGTGTGTGTGTGTGTGTGTGAGAGAGAGAGAGAGAGACAGAGACAGAGAGACAGAGAGAGACAGAGACAGAGACAGAGACAGAGACAGAGAGAAAGTCTGGGGAAAAATTCATCATTTGTGGAAGAACCAGAGAAGGCATTTAAGAATACATAGTTAGACAAATAGAAGGAGAAACAGCTTTTTTTTTCTTCCTTAGGATACTACCAATAGCTGCTATTTGATTATGGGCAATCACTCAACTTCTAGATAGACTGCTAGAATACTTGGTTGCCAAGTAACCAAAAAGTCTTCTGATATTTTCTCCCCCCTCACAAATGTTCATCTTACAAGAAATTTGTAGAATCATTTAAAGGATAATTTTTTTCCATTAAATAGTTAGGAAAGCCTGAATTCAAATCCAATTTCAGATACAGTGTGACTCTCTCTAGGCAAGTTATTAACCTTTCTTTGCTTGAATTTTTGCAACTTTAAAATGAGGATAATAATAAAGCATCTACCTTTCAGAGTTACTGTGAAGATCAAATGAGATAATGTTTGTAAATAGCTCATTGTTTGGCACATTGTAAGCCCTTAATAAATTCCTCCTTCCTCTTCTTTGGGACTCAACTTCTCCACATGGAGAGATCTAGAATAAATGATCTTTTAGGTCACTTTCCATTTTAAAATTCAATATAAAGTCCTATGAAGAACAGGCTTATGTAGGGAGGCAATTTGGTATAGTGGAAAGAATATTTGTGTTAGTCAAAGGACTTGGAGTTCAAATCCTCTCTCTATGCTTATTGACTACATAATTTGGGGCAAGTCACTCAATCTCTTTGGATTTCAGTTTCCTCATCAGTCAAGTGAGGAAGTTGGATAAGTTGGTCTTGAAATTTTCTTTAAGTTCTAGAGCCATGATTTTGTAATTAAGTGACATAAGATATTTGACTATGTAAAAGTATGAGGGTATTTCTTGGCTTAGGAATGGTGCTACCAAACAAAAAGATTTTGTAGGTAATAAGTAATGGTAGAAAGGACACGAAATAGGGAGAGGAGGGGGCTCCTATGAAAGAGGTATAACTTGCTTTGCATTTTGATGAGGGTTGGTCCAAACTGAATCCCTTTTGTTTTCCAAAGAATCTATCAGTGGAAACATGAGATCCCAAGTGTAACAGCTCGGGAGTTATTTTTGATTGGCGAATGAGCCAGCAAATTTGTGTTGTCTGTTAAGTCTGACAAATGCCTGATGTGACAATCTTTGCCATGGCTTAGCAGAGCCAATATTTTTGATGAAGGCAAAAATAATTTACTCTTCAAATGATGATTCCACAAATTTCTTGTAAGAGAAACATTTGTGAGAGAGAAAAAAAAAACATGGCAGAAGACTTTTTTTTTTGTTACTTGGCAACCAAGTGTTAGGGAAAGGAAACAAAAACAAAAAAAGCAGACTCTAAAAGGAGAAGAGCAGCAGGGTTTAAATAAAGAAGTGTTTTATTGTGGGGTGTATTGTGCTATCTTGCCTATGCCGCATTTAAATAGTATACTTGTGACCCTTCCCACTGTTTCTTTTGTTGTTGCCATGTGAACTTGCCAAGTCATATCTGTGATCTGATGACAACTAGGTGAAAAAAAAAGTTTGAAGAAAACAAATTAGTTAGATGTGTAATTACAGAATTGGAGAATCTCAGTTTTTGAAAGGTCTGAGAAGTTACATAGTCCAAATCATATATGAGCTGATATCCCCTCTGCAATATCCTAGGCATGTGATTATCCAGAATATATTTGAGACCCTACAGGAAAGGGGAAACACATTATATCCTAAGAAAACCCATTCCAGTTTTGGACAACTCCAATTTTTAGGCAGATTTTGTTTCTATTCTTTTTGCAAGTACCACATATTGTTCCTGATTGAACCCAGCAGAACCAAGCAGATTAAGACCAATCCCTCTTTTTCATGGCAGCCCTTCAGATACTTGAAAGGCAGCTATCATGTATCCCCTTAGCCTTCTCATGTTCAGATTAAACATCATTTAGTTCCTTCAACTGATCTTCCTAAGGAACAGTTTCTAATCTGTCACGATAATGACCACCTTTAGATTTCTAATTTCTAATTTTAAATTTCTAATTCTTAACAGGTTGTCCTTATCCCTTACTCTCCCTCCCCCCATTTAGTCAACAGTTACTAATATCTCTTGCATATGTTCTTCCACTTTGCTTATAAAGCCACTATTATTATTCAGATCCTTATCACCTCTCACCCAGATTTTTGTAATAATTTTCCATCCTTCACATTGCTGTCAAAGTTATTATTTATTTATTTTTTGCTGAGGCAATTGAGGTTAAGTGACTTGCCCAGGGTCACACAGTGTCTGAGAGCAGATTTGAACTCAGGTCCTTCTGACTTCAGGGCTGGTGTTCTGTTTACTGCGCAACTAGCTGCCTCCTGCTGCCAAAATTATTTTCCTAAAGTTTCACTTTGATCATGTCCCCTCAATCAACAAATTCCAGTGGCTTCTCATAATCTTTATAATTAGATGTAAACTCTTCTATTTCATATGTAAAATTCTTGATAATCTGGCCCCTTTCTTCCTAATAAGTCTTCTTAGATTTTTTTCTCTATCTCAAACTCTATGTTCCAATCATCTGGGCCTATTTGTTGTTTTGCTCACACAATGTTCCATTGCCTATCTCTGTGCCTTTGTATTGTCCATCTCCCATGCCAGAAATACACTTTCCTTATCTCCCCTTCCTAGATTCCCTCCCTCCTTTTTTTTTTTCCAGAACTTAGATCAAGTGCCCCATTGCTTCCCATTACTCACTCTTTTCAAACTCTCCTTTAACTGGCTTCCAAGGAACCTTTTCCCCAGATTGCTTTATATTAATTTTGTGTAAATGCCACATAGATTTGTACATATTTGTGTTGTCTCCCCTATTATGACACTAAGCTCTGTGAGGGGAGAGGATTTTTTTCTTCATTTCCTCAACCTCATATAAAGGGAATAGTTACTAAAGATTTGTTGATTGATTGATATATTAGCTTCTTAATAAATGTTAAATAGATTGGATTGTCTTTGATCTCCAGTTGACACAGTGGTAGCATTACACCCTTTCTGAGGAGGAGAGAATTGCATGGAAAATATATTAGTGTTAATTGAATGCATTGGAGTACAGAAAAGCTAGAAGAAATAGAAACAATGACAATAGTTATATCATTAGAAGCATGTAAGATCTGCAATCAACACTGCTGCAAATCATCCAAACATTACATAATTTCCCATTAAACAGGAATAAGAACAGCTGAATGATATTCCATAGAGGAGCTTTAGGCAAAGCTTAACTACCTCTGTCACTGAGACAGCACAACATCCTGTCTCTCCTCAAAATTCAACCAGACCAAATAAACTACTCTTTCCCCTCATGGTTCTGTGAATATAAGCTGTGTGTACATATATCCAAACAACCACTCTATTCATTGGGGGAAAAATCAGTCAGATCGGCTCTTTAGCACTTGGCACCGTATCGATCCAGAAACTGGTTAACTTTTCAATTTTTTATTTTGGCATTATAGAGGCAGGGTGCCCTGGCATGATGGGCTCAGGGTGAAGAAGACCTCAATTCTAATCTTCTGATTTTTATTAGCTATGTGATCTTAGGCATCTTATAACCTTGATGGGCCCCAGACAGCTTCCTTTGTTTTTTTCCCCTCAAGTCAAAAATAGGTTCTGATCTGTATTGGTGGTGCTAGTTCTTATACTGGGAGTTTTCCAAACTACAAAATTAAGGATGTTTTGTATTTGTTTGTTTTGGCATTATGTATAAATATAGGCATAGGATTGAAAAGCCTCTGTAGAAAAAAAATAAATCTTTTTTACTTCTAACAAATACATTTTACCCATATTTTATTTCACCTCTCAATGTATTCTTCTCCATATCTGTCCCAAAGAGCCAACTCAGATAGCCAGATATAAAAGGTGTGGGGAAAACAGTTCAATAATACTGATCAACCATTTGAAACATTTTAATATTAGATACAATGAATATTTATTAATACAATGTGTTAAGTTCTGTGCTAATCACTGGAGAAACAAAAAGAGAAAAAATGGTCTTGCCCTCAAGAAATGAGAGACCTAATGAGAGAATATAGCTATACCTCCTCTGCAAAGAAGGAGAGGGAAAATGTTTTCTGTTTTTTAGAGCTAAACTAGATCATTATTACAGTTTTCTAACATTCAATTTCAATTGTTTCTTTTTAATTCTTGCTATTCATATTATTATATTTGTTATATATTGATTTTCTTGTTATGTTTATTTTACCTTGAAACAGATCATATCAGTCTTCCCATACTTCTCTATTAATATTTATCATTTTTTACAATAAGATAATATTCCCTTATATTTACATGCCAAATTTTGTTTAGTCATTCCTTAACTGATGGGCATTAACTTTGTTTCCAGTTCTTGGCTGTCACATAAAGTACTTTGGTAAATATTTTGATGGAAGCAAGGTCCTGTTTAGTGCAAATAATGAATTCCATGAAGTAATGAAATATATTTAAAATTATAATTATGTAAGGTATCATAATTGGTTCTAGCCCAATAGAAATGGACAATGTGAATTTGAATATGTCCACTTTTTAGAATTACTTACTTACACTAATTAGTACCTACTTGTATATGTGGCCTTTGTTTTTTTGATCATCAATCTCCTTGGGATAGATGTCTAATGGAGTCTAGATACAGGGATCTAAACATATCTTTTTCTTTGCACAATTCCAAATTTCTTTTCATAAAAAAGGAAACAATTTTCTTTCTCATGTTCACTTGAACAAAAAAAAGTATTGTGTACCTGTTTCTCAATGGATATAAAGTTTCATGGGAATTTAAAGAATAGATAGTATTTGGAAAGAACAAGATAAGGAGGGCAGAGTCTTCCAGGAAGGATAATGAAACAATCAACCAATTAAAATATTTATATTAGGCACTGTGCTAAGTATTGAGAGTACAAAAAGAAGCAAAAGACAGTTCTTGCTATTAAGGAACTTGCAATTTAATAGAGGAGTTTATAATCTAATGATAACAAAGGCACAGAAGTTAGGAAAAGTAGTATGAGATGACAGATAAAACTGAGCTGGTTAGGATTTAAAGACTGTATTCTAGTCATGGCTCTGTGAATGACTAGTTGGGCAATTCACATTTCTCTTAGATTCATCATTTTCTTCATATATAAAATGAAAGGGTTAGATTATATGACTTTTAAAATTCCATCCAGCTCTAACATCCTCTGGATCCAAATAAGTAATTTCCCAGTGTTCAGATGCTACTCAGTCTAATTTTCCTGTCTATTCCACCTTTCTAGTTACATCAACTCACAATGGAGTCTTTATCCTATGAAGAACAGATCATAGATTCATGGATTATTAGAGTTGGAAGAGACTTTATATCATCTACTCCATTCCCTTATTTAACAATGAAGAAATAAAGAGATCATCTTATCCAAGATGATAAAGCCAGTTAGAGAGCCTTAATTCTAGTCTAGATCTGGCACTGATTCTAACCCAGTACTCTTCTATCTACCATGTTGTCCCTACTACTCTTTTAAAAGTTATATGATCATTACGTAGTTTGCCAGTAAACAAACATTTATTAAGCACTTACTATACGGAGGCAGCTAGGTGGCTCAGTGGATAGAGCCTTGCATCTGGAGTCAAGAAAACTTGATTTCAAACCTGATCACTGAATGGGTGTTGCCTCAAAGAACTGAGATAGGTTAAAGACCTTAGCTTTTAAAGGCATAGGTTTCCCACTGCATCCAGGACTGTTTCTAGTCATCCTGATCTGTACTTTATCACAAGAGCCAAATGGCTCTGGAGGACAAAGTAAAGCTGGTGACCTTGCACAGCCCTTCCTCACTTAAATCCAATTCACTTACATGTCATGGCATCGAATCCTTGATGTCCTGGTCTTCTTGGGGAACAACAGTAGCTGGGCTTTTAACTTTTGTCTTAATTCACTAGGGAAGAAAATGGAAATATCTTTGCTAAGAAAATCCCATGGATAATATGATCCATGAGGTCATGAAAAGTCAGACAGGAGTGAACAACAGTATTCCAGACACTGTGCTAAGTGCTGGATATGCAAAGAAATACACCCCCCCAAGGAAAACAAAATCAAAACCAAAAAAGGAATGCATTATACTTGGAGAGATAACATGAAAATAAGCCAGACATGCAAAATATGCATTGAATAAAACACGAGCATCTGGTGGGCTCTGGGAAAGGTCTTTTGCAGAAGGTAAGATTTGAGCTGAGTCTTGAGGGAAGATAGGGAAATTAAGAGTCAGTGGTAAGGGTATAGACTATTCTAAGCAGAGATGACAGCTATTGTAAAGTCATGAAATGAGAGATGGAATGACATATTCTGGGAACAGAAATTGGCCCAGTGGACCTGGATCAAATGAAGAAAATGAAGGGGGTGGATTAGGAAGAGCTTTAAATGGAAAACAAAGGTATGTGTATTTGATTCTCAAGAAGAGGTAGATATAGTAAGACCTAAAATTTTGAAAATTCACCTTTGTAGCTGAATGGAGGATGAATTGGAGTGAGGAGTGACCTGTGATAGAGAGATCAATTCAAAGCCAATGGTAGTAGTCCAAGAAAGGTAATGAGGACTTAAGCTACCATGATTATGGCTGAATGAATAGAAAGAAGACTCACATTAATATGCCATGTTCAGATCTGCCCAATAATTTTTTCAATGATTTTTCTAGGCAGTGTAGGCATCATTACCACTATTTTAGGGAAGAAGAAATTGAGGTTAAAAGAAGTTAGGCAACTTGCATGTGATCATACAGTTCATCTAGGCTCAAGTTTGGATTTGAACTCATATTACCTGATAATCAAGTACTCTTCCTTTTCTTTTCTTTCTTTTCATTTTTTCTTTTTCTCTCCTTTTCTTCCTTTCCCTCTCCTTTCCCCCATCTCCTCCTCTTATTTTCCCTTTCTTTTGTTTTGTTGACGCTTTTAGTTTTTTAACACTATTGTCACTTCCCAGTAACTACCATGCCTTCCCTATGAACTCTTCATAGGAACAAAAAGACAATTAAGCAAAACAAACCACCACTGCAACGACATCTGACAGCTTGTGGAGCATTGCACACTTGTGGTTGACAATCTCTCTACAGAGAGAAGGCAAATGTGTTTTTCATGGGTTCTTATTCAGTCAATGCATTTAATCTGAATTTGAATGTCTTTTAGTATTACTTCCATTTACATTATTGTGGTCATTGCATATATTATTTTCTTGGTTCTGCTTTTTTCTGTTCTGTATCATTTTATATAAGTCTTTGCATATTTCTTGTATTTCTTACATTCTTTATCTTGTAACATAATAATATTTTCCTAGATCACATTGAGCTTTCTTCCCTTATGTGTTATATATTGTTATATATATTGCATGTTATTGCATAGGTACATATGTATTATATTATGTATTATATATGTTTATGTATATACACATATATATATATATTATATGAAGATATATACGCACACAATTATTTTCCTTTATTCTACTAACCTTAGGAATATGATTTTACAAGTCTTTATTATCTCTCCATAGTCTCTAGTTTAGTGATAGACTTACAGTATGATGCTATATAAACAGATTTTTGTTTTATTGATTTTAAGATATTGATCCTATACAGAAGAACAGATGGCATGAAGGATCCTGTTATACTGTAAATATACATTTGATCCCAAGGTTAACAGACAATTAGGAAAGTGCCTTAAAATTGGAGGTGACATTTTTGTGATAGTAGATAAAAAAGGTTCTTGCCAATGTTAGAAAATTATCGATATGCCCTGAAGTCAGGAGGACCTGAGTTCAAATCTGGTCTCAGACACTTCCTAGCTGTGTGACCCTGGGCAAGTCACTTAACTCCAATTGCCTCAGCAAAAAGCAAAAAAAAAAAAAAAGAAAATTATCGATATGAATGTGAAGAAGTTCATAATGAGTAAAGAACTTAGAGAACGAAATTTTGAGGTAACAACATGCCCCATAAGTCTAGCTTCATTGGCCACAGTTTGGGAATGGAAAAAAAAAGTATTGGTATAACTCAGTCCCCAAAACTGTGAAAACTATCATCATACTTCCATCCATTTAGTGATAGGCACATTGGTCCATGGAGGCTTCCAAAAACCCAATTTTCTTGCTTCAGCTGTTTTGACTGGCCTAAAAAGGAATACTGACCTTATAAGCTTTAGCTTAATATAAAGGAACAATTGACAGGGGCTCTATTCTAGCCTTTATTGGGCTGTGAGGAGAACCCAATCTCAGCTTTCAAAAGGCAGACACAGAAATAAGAAAAAATAGGTCCCCAAACCTTTGATGGGCTTACATTTGGTTATTTTCTTGCTCTCATGAGTTATTTCCTTTGTCTGTCTATTCCCCAAGAGATTGCCCCCTACTCTCTTTTCAATCCTCCTTTTCCTCACTTTCTTTCCTTTCCTATCTCCAGTTTCCTGAGAGACAGTATAAGCTGAGAGATTTTTATAAATGCATTAGAGTTGAGGGTATTGTATTAGGTTGTGTTTGCGTCCCTGCAAGCCATAACTTAGTGCATAGAGCCAAATGTCTTTCTTCCAGGATCACTGCAGATTGATGGGTAGCCCCAAGTTGATCAATATAATAAAATACATAGGTCTTGATTTATGATAGTTGTAGAAGGAAAATAATATTAGGGAAAGCTGTGTGAATCAAGAGAGGGCTTTTAATATACCAGTGTGCCTAATTTTTGTGGGTAGGGTCAAAAGAACATAGATTGAAAATTAGGGGTCTGATGGCTCTGAGTGTTTAGGTAGCAAAGCGGTTTGCTTATAGGATCATAGATCTTGGTCTGCAGTCCATAATACATGGATACATGGATAGATTTTTAAGGGTTTCATGAAAAATTAAATCTTGATTTTCACTAACTTCAAAATGAAATTTAGTATTTTCTTCTATTATTTAAAATATTATTATTATAGTTTTAGATAGCCAAAAAGTATACATGGTTCAGAAAGGTTAAGGATCTTGGATATAGAAAATTTCAGATGTCTAGTCTCTAGTTTCTTAAGCTATGATTTATAACCTCATACGGGGTCTTATAACTGATTATGGGGCTCACAAAATTAGGATTTATTATCAGTAAATGTTTGATTCATATACCTATGTTGTATATCTATGTACTTGAGGTTATAACTGATTATGGGGTTCACAAAATTAGGATTTATTATCAGTAAATGTTTGATTATTATACCTATGTTGTATATCTATGTACCTGAGGTTACATAAAAATTTCTCAGTCAAAAAGGGGTCATTAGTGGAAAACTTTTAAAAAACCCTGAATTCTAATTTATTTCTCTCATTTTTACAGATGAGGAAACTAAAACCTAGATGAGATTTAAACTCAGCTTCTCTGGTTCCAAGAACACTGTTCTTATTTTGTGCCAGATTGACTCTGTAGGAAAGAAGGAAGGAAACAAGCATTTTTATTTTATTTACTTTTTGCAGATTTTCAGGATTTTTTTTTTCAGTGTTATCTCCTTGTTTTGATTGAAGTTTTTATTTTCAAATCATATGCAAGGATAATTCTCCAACAGTGACCTTTGAAAAATCTTGTTTTTCACAGAGAAAGAAAACTATAGACCCATTTGCCTAATGAATATTGATGCAAAAATTTTAAATAAGATTTTAGCAACAAGATTACAAAAAGTTATCTCCAGGATAATACATCTTGACCAAGTAGGATTTATACCAGCAATGCAGGGCTGGTTCAATATTAGGAAAACTATCAGCATAATCAATTATATTAATAACCAAACTAACAAAAACCATATGATTATCTCCATAGATGCAGAAAAAGCATTTGATAAAATCCAACACCCATTCCTATTAAAAACACTAGAGAGTATAGGAATAAATGGGCTTTTCCTTAAAATGATTAGTAGCATCTACTTAAAACTATCAGCAAGCATCTTATGTAATGGAGACAAACTAGAACCATTTCCAACAGGATCAGGAGTGAAACAAGGCTGCCCACTGTCACCATTACTATTTAATATTGTATTAGAAATGTTAGCTTTAGCAATAAGAGAAGAAAAAGAGATAAAAGGAATCAGAGTAGGTAATGAAGAAACCAAATTATCACTCTTTGCAGATGACATGATGGTATATTTAGAGAACCCTAGAGACTCAACTAAAAAACTACTAGAAACAATTCACAACTTTAGTAAAGTTGCAGGATTCAAAATAAATCCACATATATCATCAGCATTTTTATATATTACCAACAAAGTTCAGCAGCAAGAGATACAAAAAGAAATTCCATTCCAAATATCGGATGGTAGTATAAAATATTTGGGAATCTATCTGCCAAGGAAAAGTCAGAAACTATACGAACTAAACTGCAAAATACTTTCCACACAAATAAGATCAGACCTAATCAATTGGAAAAAACATTAAGTGCTCATAGGTAGGCCGAGCGAATATAATAAAAATGACAATACTACCCAAACTAATCTACTTATTTAGCGCCATACCAATCAAACTTCCAAGAAATTATTTTACAGATCTAGAAAAAATAGTAGCAAAGTTCATTTGGAAGAACAAAAGGTCAAGAATTTCAAGGGAATTAATGCAAAAAAAGACAGATGAAGGTGGCCTTGCTGTACCAGATCTAAAACTATATTATAAAGCAGTGGTCATCAAAACCATTTGGTACTGGCTGAGAAATAGAGCAGTCAATCAGTGGCATAGGATAGGATATCAGGACAAGCTAGGTAATAACGTTAGCAATTTAGTGTTTGATAAACCCAAAGACCCCAGCTTTTGGGATAAGTACTCACTATTCGGCAAAAACTACTGGGAAAATTGGAAACTCGTGTGGAAGAAATTAAGGCTGGACCCACACCTAACACCGTACACCAAGATAAGATCTAAATGCGTTCATGATCTAGATATAAAGAGTGATATTATAACCAAGTTAGAGCAACATAGGATAGTTTATCTCTCAGACATGTGGAGATGGAATAAATTTATGTCCAAAGAAGATCTGGAACTCTTAATTGAACACCAGATAAAAAGTTTCTGTACAAACAAAACTAATGCAGACAAGATTAGGAGGGAAGCATCAAATTGGGAAATCATTTTTAAATTTAAAGGTTCTGATAATGGTCTCATCTCTAAGATATATAGAGAATTGTCTCATATTTATAAGAATTCAAGCCATTCTCCAATCGATAAATGGTCAAAGGATATGAACAGACAATTTTCAGATCATGAAATTAAAACTATTTATAATCATATGAAAAGGTGCTCCAAATCACTATTGATCAGAGAAATGCAAATTAAGACAACTCTGAGGTACCACTACACACCTGTCAGATTGGCTAAAATGACAGGAAAAGATAAAGATGAATGTTGGAGGGGATGTGGGAAGACTGGGACACTGTTGGTGGAGCTGTGAACGGATCCAGCCATTCTGGAGAACAGTTTGGAGCTATGCTCAAAAAGTTATCAAATTATGCATACCCTTTGACCCAGCAGTGTTTCTATTGGGCTTATATCCCAAAGAAATCATAGGAGAAGGAAAGGGTCCCACATGTGCAAGAATGTTTGTGGCAGCTCTTTTTTGTGGTGGCTAGAAACTGGAAACTGAATGGATGCCCATCAATTGGAGAATGGCTGAATAAATTATGGTATATGAATGTTGTGGAATATTATTGCTTTGTAAGAAACGACCAGCAGGACGATTTCAGAGAGGCATGGAGAGACTTGCATGAACTGATGCTCAGTGAAGTGAGCAGAACCAGGAGATCATTATTCACGGCAACAACAATACTATATGAGGATCAGTTCTAATGGACATGACTCTCTTCAACAATGAAATGCTTCAAACCAGTTCCAATTGTTTGGTGAAGAAGGCCATATACACCCAGAGAGAGGGATGTGAAATGTGGACCACAACATAACATTTTCATGTTCTCTGTTGAGGTTTGCTTGTATTGTATTTCCTTTATCGGATTATTCTTTCTTGTAGATATGATTTCTCCCGCACAAAAAATGATGCAATAACTATACACATATTCGATTTCTTAAGTATTCTAACATAACTATCATGTAGTGGATATCCTGCCATCTAGGGGAGGGGTGGCGAGTAGGGGGGAAAATTTGTAACAGAAAGCTTTGTAAGGGTTAATGGTTAGGAATTACCTATACATATGTTTTGCAAATAAAATGTATTAATAAATTAAAAAAAAGAAAAATCTTGTTTTTCAATTTACCCCCCTTCCCCTCATCTCTTCCCCTACATCGTATGTAATCCAATATATGTTGAGCATGGTAAAATATATGTTAAATCCAATATAGGTATACATATTTATATAATTATCTTGCTGCCCAAGAAAATCAGATCAAAAAGTTTAAAAAAATGAGAAAAAAATAAAATTCAAGAAAACCACAACAAAAAGAGTGAAAATGCTATGTTGTGAACCACTTTCAGTTCCCACAGTCCTCTCTCTGGGTGTAGATGGCTCTCTTCATCACAGGATCATTGGAACTGGCTTGAAACAAGCATTTTTAAAGCTCCTGTTACATGCCAGACACTATGACAAGTGCTCTACAAATATTATTTCATTAAATCGTCACAACAACCCTAGTAGCTGGGTGCAATTATTATTCCCATTTTACAGATGGGGAAACTAACTCAAACAGAGGTTAATGGACTTCTCCAGTTCACAAAACTAGTAAGTGTGAGAGGCCAGATTTAAATAATAAACTTTCTGATTCCAGGCCCTGTGTTCTATCCACTGTGCAACCCAGCTGTGTCCTTGAACTTACTCTGGATCTGGGAGCAGAAAGAGGTGGGAGAACTAGCAAATTAAGAGTATGTCCTGAAAGCAGATAGATGGGTAGAGTAGCAAATTGTTCATTACTGGGGTTCTCTGGGCAGTGACACTATTTGACTTCCTCAGGATGATAAAAGGCTGAAACCTGCCTAGAATTGAGATAGATTGTAAGTGTAGTAATCTGTGCTTATTAACTCTTGAGTTGCCATTTCCCTTCCTCTCTCCATTGTTACTTTGCATTTATTAGATATTTACTTATATCAGTACATCTTGTTTTCCCTAATAGCTCTCCTTCTGGACAGAGACTGGTTCTGTTAAGTTTCCATACTCCCAGAATCTGGCATAGTTTTTTAGGATATAGTAAGCATTCAATAAGTGCTTGCCAGATTAATGCTGTGGTACACAGTATAGAGCTCTCTCAAATTCTGCACTTTTGGGGCAAACTTGAAAACATCCATGTGTATACCCACATTCCTAACATCCAAGATTCCATCTGGACTTAATTATGTTTTGTTCTCATGTCTTTGCAGAGAAATTAATTGTATGGGGTGACTTCTCCATCTTCAGCCTAGTTAGAAGCCATCAATGACTTCCTTAAACATCATTTTCCCTTTAAATGGACCCCAAACATGACTTTCCATTTGCCATCTCCAGGTCTGGGAAGTACTTACCTCTTAGAATCCCTAGCTTCCTTTAAAACCTTCAGGTAATGTAAAAGTCTTTCCTGAGCCTTTACAATTGGAGAAGCTATCTCTCACTTCAATTACCTTAGATTTATTAAACGGTGCATATATTTTATTCCTTTTCCTGGTAAATGTAGGTTCTTTAATACTAATGATTGTTTTGTTTCTTTTCCTGTAATCCCAGCATTTATCATAATACCTAAAACACAACAGGGGCTAGTTGAGTTAACAGAGAATTGAAGATTCTTTGCGTTCTAACAGAGCCCTAGACCTTGTTGATTGGTAGAGGGATTGTTTGAATATACTCAGAAATAAACTGAGTTAATTTCAGTTTGAGCCACTTATGAGCCATCCCGTCTGAGGAGATGTAGTCCAGATGTTGTTGTTTTAGGCAATTCAGACCAAATAAAAACAGATTTCAAACATTTATTAGAAGCTAAGTATGAGAATACCATCTAAACATAGCTTCAAGAACAAAAGGATATTTTATTGTAAAACCGACTGGTCAAACATCAAGGCAAGTTTTGGCCAACATACTTGAATTAGCCTTGGTTAGTGTGTCTCAGCAAATGAGCCTCCTTAACACTTGTGTTCCTGTAATCTCTCCCATCAGAATGATATACTACTTACTTGTTGATAGCAGTAATACTTTGGTGCATGTTATTTTCATTGCATTTTCCATCCCAGAGACACATTAATTTATATACAGCCTTTTCCCATGTTTTTTTCCATATGACCTCCATAGCGCATTTTTCCAGTGCACTGGATTTCTTTCCTTTTATCTTGGAGGCACCATCATACCTCAGAGGGCCCATCTGTTGTGTCTCTTTCATAACATATAACTGATCCACCTCATTTTCCAGTCATGTATTTTCCTGAAAATGTTTTTATGTCACTTCTTGCATAGAAGTCATCATTGATAACATGTTGCAACCTGCTTATGTCAGCTGTGCATCTGATCCTTGTTCTTTGGGTTATTCATAATAACCCATTTATAATAAGTAGGTTATTAATAATTCTCTTGATAATATGGTGCTTTATGCTTTTGAACTCTATAGTATATATTTATGTTAAGAGATTAGCTTTCCTAGCAGCAAGAATTTTGACATCTTTGGAAAAAAAACACTGTAGTTTTTCAATTGCAGTCTCTTTTCAAGTTTTCCTACTCATGTCTCAATTCTAGATTCTACTCATTATTTGAATGTAGTGCCTGTCTAAAATGTAAGTATACATGTATATATGTGTCAATATCTCTATATTATCCATATACATGTGTGAAGACAATTAAGTATTTATGTGTCATAACAGAGCACATATGATGCAAATTATAAGCAGCATAGCTTTTTCATTCACTTTACTATGTATTCTTAGACAACAGCTATAGTTTCCCTAAGGAGGTCTTGTAACATTCATGACATAATTTCATAATTCATTTCATTAGATTGTAACCATGCATCTCTGCTTCTTGAAAGGAGTTATGTACTTGATATTATTGCTTTCCTCAAGCATTTCCTTACATGAATAGAAATAGGACTTCCTTGGGGTCAGTTCAGAGTAGTCTGAGAGTCATTTTACCCCGGTTGTTGCTATTGTTCCTTTTGCTGTCATTGTTTTAATCACTGGAACCCTTTCCTCAGTGATCCCTTGTAAAAAAGTGGATGATTTCCCCAAAGCCTTTATGGGTGTGTCAAAAGATCATTCTAGGATGATCAGGTTCAGGTACAACTGGAACCATTGATTTCATGGAGAATTTTCACTTAGTTCTCAGCCCAGTGCTTCCCTCCCCCCACCTCCTACCATACCTTGGCAAGCATAAAACTTCAAAATATTGAGTTCTTTGTCCTACATTTCTCTTCCATATGGAGTGTTCTTAGACCGCATTCTCCTAAGATGCTATATCTGATTCACAGTTTTAAAAACGGAATCTGGAGGCCATCTAAAACATTTTCTCTCCCCTTTTAAACATATTCTTTGGTTCATTTGGGAGCATAGCACTTATTTTGGGAGAACTGAGTGAGACATTCTGGTCACAAGTCTGGCCTAGAGAATCTGGCATTTGATAATCAGTGCTGAAAAATATCGTGAGTGCCCATGAATATACTTGGTTCAAAGGTTTTTCCACAGCTAGTATTTATGGTATTTTTCCAACCGTTCCAGATACTTTATGTAGAATGGTGGGAATTACAACTACATGGTAAGCTGCAAACTTAATTTTATATCTACCATTTCTACTGAAGTAGAGAATCATAGCATCACAAAATTGGAAGGGATGTCAGAGGTCATAAATTTCAATGTGTCCCTGAACAGGAATTCTCTATTGCAATATTCTTAAAAATGGTCTTCAGCGAAGGAGAACTTACTACCACTTGAAGTGCTTTTACTTTTGGATCACATTATTTAAATATATTTGACATGTATATCTATTTTTTGTCTTTTTTGTTATTATTTAGTTGTTTTTCAGTCATGTCTGACTCTTCATCCCCATTTGGGGTTTTCATGGCAAAGATACTGGAATAATTTGTGGATTCCTTCTCCAGCTCATTTTACAGATGAGGGATAAATGACTTGCCTGGGATCACATAGCTGATAAGTGTCTAAGGTCAGATTTGAACTCAGGAAAATGATTCTTCCCGACTCCATTCCAGTATTCTATACTCTGTATCACCTAACTGCCCCTCTCTTTGGTTTTTTGTATCTTTTCATTTCCAAATATATTCCTGTCTTCTTTTCTCTCTAGAGAATCATTATTTATAATGAAACAAAAAATGTTTAAAAAACAGTTCAGTAAAACCAATCAATATGTTGACTATAACTTATCATATTTACAACATTCCATATACATACTTGCCTCTTTTACAGAGAAGGGAGGGATACTTTCTCCTCTTCTTTATGCTCAAATTTGATTATAATTCCATGGTGAGAAAATTCTAATTGTTTAGAAGTTTATTTTTTCTTTACATTACACCTACATCTACCATAATATGATTTCCACCTAATTCTCCCTATGAAGCCAAAAGGAATATGTCAAATCCTTCTTATGTATGACAACTCCTCAGATATTTGAAGAAAGCCATTATCTTCTGCCTTGTTCTCTTCTCCACATCCACAGTTCTTTCAACTAATCCACACATTCTTTTAGTTCCTTCACCACTGTTTGTTTTTCATAGCACTCTGCTAGCAGTTAGCAATTAATAGAATAGTTCACATATGGTCTGACCAAGACAAAGGACAGGAAAACTATTACTGATCTCATTTTGAACCTCTTAGCAATATTCAACTCAATCTGATGTGTCCTTAAGCACCTACTAAGTGCAAGGCATTGTCCCAGGAGCTGAGGATACAAAGACAAATATGCAAAGCCCAATGCTTGTCTTCAAGGAGCTTATGTTCTATTAGGGGGATACAACAAAGAAATAAATAAGTAAATATGTGGGAAGAACTTGAGGATATGGAATGCTTCACAAATGTGTCTTTTTATATAATGATCATCCCATTAGTTTTCTCTGTATCATTCTAAGTTTAATACATGCACTGTTTCCATGGTTCATTCAATTCAGTTCAACAACCATTAAATCATTATTGCTATGAACTAGGCATTGGTTCACAAAGAGAAAAAAATAAACTATCCCAGTCACAAAAATGCTTTTATGTGTGAATCCTTTTAATGGAGGAAATTTGTCCCATTCTTTCCCTCTCTGATTCTTCTTTCTCTTCCTACTTTTTAAATTCAGCCATTTCTCAAAATTCTCTTCTCAGGTGTCTCTCTTTTCTCTTTCCCTTGGCAATCTTATTCACTTCAATGATCACATTTGGGTAACCGGACTCATAAATTTCTATTTTTGACCTCTCTCTTGCCCTTAGACTTGAGTTTCCCTTTGTTTAGTGGATATAATCATCTAGAAATCCTTCTGGAAGCTCCAACTTAAACATGTTTAAATCAATTTGGCCCTCCTTATATTTTAAACTAACACTTCCCTCAGTTTTCCTATTTCAGCCAATGATTTAGCTATTATTGTAGCCATCAGGTGTTAAAATTTAGACTTTTTTTTGGTGGGGGAACACTGTGCTGTCTCCATCCCCATCTCCCAAAAATTTGATTCAGTTTTGTGGTGATTATTGTGATCCATATCTGGAGCAATTTTTGTACTCTCAGAAGGCTAAAGATTTGTCAGGGCTATGAAAGGACATAGATCATCTAGTTATGTGGCTGGTGAAGTTTATTGCTCTTGGTTGTGGACTATTAGAAGCAACTCCCCACCAGTAAAATTCAAATTTAACTTAAATATTTATTAAGTAACTTGCTATGGAGAAGTGTGATCATTTGGAAAGAGTGCTGGAGGTAGTGGTTCTAGGTATGAATATTAATTCTGTCTTTGTGTGAAACTTGGGCAAATACCTCATTTTTTTTTCTTTTTCTGATTCCTCATCTATAAAATAAAAGTTTGGATTAGGTGACCCTTGAAAACCCTTATAATACTAAACCTATTGGCTATGAACTGTAATCTTATGTACAAGTCCAGATGCTAAATGCTAGGGTTCTAATCACAAAATTGTGCTGTGGATAGAATTCTGGACTAAGACTCAGGAAAGTCTGAGTTCAGATCCGGCTTCAGACACTTCCTAGTTGTGATACTGGGCAGGTCACTAACATCTGTTTACTTTGATTTCTTCATTTATAAAAAAGAAAAAAAAACCCTACATCCCAAAGTTGTTGTGAGGATGAAATGAATAATATTTGTAAAGTGCTTTGCAAAATTTAAAGTGCTACATTAATGCTATTATAATTATTTTAGCAGTTATTATTATTATTAATGATACAAATACAAAGATGAAATACTCTGTCTTCAATATACTTCCATTTTAAGGGTGTGATGGATGGATGAGTATAATACAAACAGTTAAATGCAAAGTGATGTGAGGAGGAAGAAAGAACTCGAGATTGGGTATTGATTAGCAAAGACTTCATATAGGACTTAGTATCTTAGTTGAACCTTGGATAAATCTAAGGAGTCAAGGAAATAGATTTGTATTTTTGGTGTGGGATTTATCTTTTAAAAGATATGGAGACAAAAGATGGATTGTTCCACTTGGGAATAGACAATAGACCAATTTGGCTGTAACACAGAATGCATGAATAGTCTGCAAAGGTAGGCAGCAATCAGGTCAGGGCAGACTGTAAATACAGCTTATGGAATTTGTTTTACTTTAGAGACACTTAAAACTTCTGAGTAGAGAAGTGACATGTTCAGACATATATTTAGGAACATACATTTGGCAGCTAGGTTGAGAACTAATTGGAAAGGGGAAGAGAAAGAGGGAGTTCAACTAAGTCTCCTTACCCCCAAACACTGTGATGTTCTATTGAAGCTTTTTAGAAATAGAGAAAATGATTTGCTTTGGTAGGTAGTGAATTCTCCATTGCTGGACGCTTTCCAGGTGAGGCAGGTGACAACTTGTTTCATTGGTGATAATTTAAAGCATATTTCTTTTACTATAGTTTGGACTAGATCTTTAGGAATAAGTACTTGATGATCTTTGAGTCCCACTTTTTTTTTCTGAGATTGGGATTCTGGTTCTTGTTCAGGCACCCATTGGAATAAGTGGCCCATGAGTCCCTGTCATTTCTGAGAATTTAGTATTTCTGGGGGCTTCTAGTTCTATACAACTGCATTCATAACATTAGGAAGATGTTAACATTTATTTTCAAGCTGCTTCTTTAGAACCCTACAATAAAAAAGCCAAAACAGGCCTTTATTTTTTCTTTGCATTTACCCTTAAGCTGCATTTTCATTAAGACATTTGCTTTGCAAAGTGCTATAACTCTTTTCTTACTGAAAGCTTTATTGTTTTAGGTGTTCACAAAATATCCTCCTCTTATCTAAAATTCTTAAAATTGAAAAAAAAATAAGACAATAGCACTATAATGGAGCTTCTTTATAATGTTGTTGCTATGTGACTGCCCCAGCCTTCTAGGCTTACCATTGATTGTCTACCTTTGCCTTACCATTAGTTGTCTGCTCAGCTTTTCATCCTATTTAATTCTTGAGAGGCAACATTGAAGGCAGGAAAGAAAGAAGAAAGGAGGAAAAGAATAAAAGAAAATTAGAAAAAGAAAGAAATAAGGAAAAAAAGTTTTTATTAAATGTACTAGACATTGTTGTAATCTTTTACAAATTATCTCATTTGATTTTCATAGCAAGCATAGGTGATTCCATTATTATTATTATCCCAATTGTACATTTGAGGAAACTGAGACAAAGTGACTTGCAAAGAATCACACATATAATACATCTGTCAGGATTTGATCTTATTGAATGATAAAACAAATCATTATACTTCAAGCAATTCTATCCCATTTTGGAAAGCTTTGGTCATTAGGGAGTTTTTGCTTATATGAATTCCCAAATCTTTTTCCTTATAATTTCTACCTATTAATCCCTGTTTAGTTTTTTATATAACTTGAATATGAGATCAGAGAAACTTGCATCAAAGATTTCCCCCTTAAATTTAGTTGTTTACTTTGTAATTTTTGGCTATATTAATATTATGTAAAACTTTATAATTTTATATAATTGAAATTTATATTTTATCTTCTGTGATTTTTCTCCCTATCCTTTGATTGGTCATGGACATTTTCCTTATCCATTGTTGAAGTTATTTTCTCCTTTTCTTTTCTAATATGTTCGTGTTACTATTTTTTTTATCTCTAAGTCCTTTATCGATTTGGAAGTGATCTTAGCATTTGGTGTGAGGTATTGGTCTATACCTAGTTTCTGCCACACTGCTTTCTAGTTTTTCCAATAGTGTTTATGAAATAATGACTCCTTATGCCATTTAGATTGAATATTTGGGTTTGACAAACTTTATGCTTTGATTCTTATCTTATGTACCTAATGTGTCCTGTTGATTGATTACTCTTTTAAAACTGGTAACAAGGTGAAGTAGATAGAGCACCAGCCCTGAAGTCAGGAAGACCTGAGTTCAAATCTAGCCTCAGACACTTAACACATCCTAGCTGTGTGACCCTGGGCAAGTCACTTAATCCCAATTGCCTCAGCAAAAAGCCAAAAAAAAAAAAAAAAACCAAAAAAACCAAAAAAAAAAAAACTGATACCAAATGGTTTTGGTGGTTACTATTTTGTAATATAATTTGAAGTGTTGCTAGACTCCTCTCCTCTTTGCAACTTTTTTGATTTTTTCTTTGAGATTCTTGATTTTTTTGTTGCATTAGATAAATTTCATTTCTCCCCTCTCCTCCCCTGCTCTATAAAATAATCCTTTGGGTAGTTTGATTGTTATAGCACCAAACAGATTAATTTAAGTAGTATTGTCATTTTTTATTAAATTTAGCTGATCTATCTTTATGTAATTAACATTTCTCTAATTATTTGGATCTCTCTTTATTTTTACAATATTTTTATTTTTTTCCTACAAGTACCTACAGATAGACTCCTAATATTTTTTACACCATGTAGTTATTTTAAAAGGATTTTCTCTTTTATTTCTTCCAGATGGATTTTGTGGGTGCTATAGAGAAACACTGATGATTCATGTGGATTTATTTTATATTCTGATTCCTTCCTGAAATCATTAATTATTTAAATTAAATTTTAATTTACTCTTTTGCACTCTCTTGATCAGGAGTTCTTAATCTGGAATCTATGAATTTGTTTTTACAAATATTTTGAAAACTGTATTTCAACACAAATGATTTCCTTTGTTATCATGTGTGTTTTGCTTTATGTATTTAAAAACATTATTCTCAGAAAGTCAGTAGGCTTCATTAAATTGCCAAAGGGATTCTTTGCAAAAATATACCATCATGACATCTTCAAAAATGATAGTTTTACTTCCTGTTTTCCTATGACTATTCTTGCTTTTCCTCACTTATCTTATTGATATATTTATAGAATATGTTTATATATGTATATATTTATAACATTCATATCAACATATAAAATAGCAGTGTTGATAAGAGGTCCTGATTTTACTAGACAGACCTTAGAGCCTTTTTCAGTATATATTATTTTGGCACTTGGCTTTAGATATATAATACTTAGCTATTTAAAAAAGTCCATTTGTTCCTATGCTTTTTTTTTTTTTTTTTGCTTTTTGCTGAGGCAATTGGGGTTAAGTGACTTGCCCAGGGTCACACAGCTAGGAAGTGTCTGAGACTAGATTTGAACTCAGGTCCTCCTGACTTCAGGGCTGTTCCTATGCTTTTGAGTTGTTTTTTTATTTTTAATGAAAATAGGTATTGGATTTGGTTGAAAGATTTTCAGCATCTACTAATATAATCATATAATATTTATTATTTTTTCATTTATGCAATTTTCTATATTCATTGTTTTTCTTATATTGAATGTACTTCATATTCCTGCTACAAATCTGACTTGATCATAATCTTTTTAATATATTATAGTCTCTTTACTAATATTTTATTTAATAGTTTTTCTTACATTGTTATTAAGAATATTTATTCATAGTTTTTTCCCTTTAAATATTTGTGTTTGATTGTATTTGCATCAGAGAGTGAAGTCAAATCAATAAGCATTTATTAAGCCCTTATGATATCTTGATACTATACTGGGGATACAAAGAAAGGCCAAACTAGTCACTACCCTCAAAGAATTCACATTCTAAAAGGGTTGACAATATGCAAATAACTATAGTAATCTACACTAGGTAAATTGGACATATACTCAATGGAAAGACATGAACATTGAAAGGGTCTAGGAAAGGCTTTTGCAGAAAGTAGGAGTTGAGCCTGGAGGATAATCAATGAGTTAGAGTTCTATGTGAAAAAGGCCAGTGTCTGTGTATCATAGAGTAAGTGGAGGGAGGGAAAATGTAAGAATTCTTGAAAGGTAGGAAGGGATTATGAGGGATCTTAAAAGCAGAGGACTTTATGCTTGATCCTGGAGCTACTGGAGTATATTGAAAGGGGAGGGAGTGTTGATTACATGGTCAAACCTACATTTTAGAGAGATTCATTTTGACTGCTAAGTGGAAGATTGACAGGAGTAAAGAGAAACTTGAGTCAGGGAGATCAACCAGAAGTCTGTAGCAATTGTCAAAGGATGAGGTGCTGAAGGCTGCACCAAGGTAGTTATTAAGTCAGGAAATATGAATATATATGAGAAATATTGTGAAGTAGAATAGCCAGGACTTCAAACAAACATTGGAGATGAGGAATAAATGAGAGTGAAGATTTTGGATGATATCTAATTTGTGAATCTGAACACTGGCAGGATGGTGGTGCCCTTCAAAGTACTAGAGAAGCTGGAAAGAGGGAAAGGTTTTTTGAGGGAGGAGAGAAGATAATTCAGTTTTGCACATAATGAGTTTATAGTCTACAGAGAAAATGGTTGGAGATTTCCAATAAACAGTTGGAGATGTGAGTATGGGGTTCAGGAAAGAGGTTAGAGCTGGATAAACATATAGGACACTTACCTGCACAGAAAAGATCATTTAATTTATAGGAGCTGATAAAATCACCAAATAAGATCATCTAGAATAAAAGAGGGCCCAAGAAAGAACACTGGGGATACCAATGATTAGTGGGATCTGCCTAGATAGAGATCCAGGAAAGAGATGGAGAGAGAGCAATCAGAAATATAGCAAGAGAAAAAAGTGTCACAACATCTTGGAAATGAAAGAATATCAAGGAGAAGAAAATGATCAATAATATCAAAGGCTGCTGAAAGATCAAGAAGGAAGAGGATTGAGAAAAGAACCATTGAATCTGACAATTAAAATATTGCTGGTAACTTTGGGAAAAGATGTTTTATTTGAATGATGATGCCAGAAGACCTGCAAAGAGTTTAGAAGAAAATAAGATGAAATGAAGTGGAGATGTCTAATGTAGATGGATTATTCAAAGAATTTAAATACAAAAGGAAGAGGGATGTGAGGAAATTGTTAGCAGGGATAGAAGGATCAAGTGAGAGATTTTTATTTTGTTTTGTTTTCAGAATAGGAGAAACATAGGTAAGTTGCTATGTAATAGAGATGCTGATAGTAGATGGAGAAATGGAAACTTACAGAGAGAGTAAGGGTATAGAAGGGGGAATGTGCTGGAAAAGGTAAGATGGAATAGGATTACTTGTGTATATAATGGGGTTTACCTTAGCAAAGAAGAGTCATCCCTTTATTTGAGACAGGTGATGGAGAAGATAGTGGAAAATACAGCTGAGTGATGTGAGATGAGGAAGAGAAGGAACTCTTAACAAACAGCTTCATTTTGTTTTTAGTGAAATTTGAAGCAAGGTTCTTAGCTGAGATGGTGGGAGGAAGGGATGCCTTGAGAGATTTAAGGAAGGATGAAAAGATTTGCTAAAGGTACTGTGGTGAATGGGACAGTAAATCAATTAAGGAGACATAAAAGGATTGCCTCGCTGCAGTGTAGACCCAGCTGAGATTATATAACACAAATTTGTATAGGAAGAATCCATTCTATTCCTATTTTTTTTAAGAAAATAGATTATATAACATTGGAATAAATCATCCTTTGATAGGATTTATTTATGAATCCATCTGGCCCTATGTTTTTTCATGGGAGTTCATTTATGGCTTGTTCAAATTATTTTTATGAAATCAGGAGAGTATTTAAATCCACTTGTTTTCTTATTCTTGGTATTTTATTTTGGTAAATACTCAAAAATTCATCTCAATTACTATTAAATAGTTATTATATTTATCAAATCTCTTTTTTCCCCTTTAATTTTGTTAAATTTTCGATGGGAACAAAATCAAGAAGTCCCTAAGCTATTGAAACATGATTCCCTATGTCTTGGATAAATTTGACAACTTTTTGTGACTTGGTGTGGATGTATTTCAAAGCCATTTTTGTAGCATTCTGCTAAGGAATTTTTGTAATTCTGCAACAATTCTCTTTCAAAATATTATTCAGAGTTCATTATTTCCTCATTGAATCAAGCCTTTGAGGACAACTAGACATTTTTTAAAAATCTCCCACTTGGGGCAGATAGATGACAGAGTGGATAGAATACCAGCCCTGAAGTCAGGAAGGACCTGAGTTCAAATGTGATCTCACATACTAACACTTTTTAGCTAAGTAACCCTGGGCAAGTCACTTAATCCCAATTGCCTCAGCAAGAAAAAAAAATCCCACTCCATTTTTTAATTGGATATTTAACTCAACTGGACTTCTTCTGACAACATTTTTGTTGTTTACTGTTAAAATTCTCATTTTCTTTTAAGGCAAACACCCTTTCCCCTTACTAAGTATCAGGGCTCCAGGATTTGTATTGCCTTTTTCTGGTACTCATTCTTCTTTAGAGAAAGTTAACAGCTGGGCTTATTATTATTTTTTTTTTGTGGTTGTGTTGTTGTCATGTTATTCTATGTTTTGTTTTGACTGATCTTCTCATCTATCTTCCAGCTTCAAGAAGACTTTCCCATAAAGGAACCAATATAGTTAGCATATTTTAAGCACGTTCCTTAAGAGTTATAACTTTTACACATTTCCTTGGCAGAATACCCATTCTTAAAAACCATAAAATTAATTAATAAAATGTGTATGGCAGAGAATTCAGAACTCAACTGACTAAGAGTATCTAAAGATGCAAAAAATCAGCTCAATATAATTTTAGAAGGTCAAAGACAGAGGTTCTGAGTCAGCCTGATGTCAGTAGACAAACACATGAGCACTGATGTCACAAAAAATATTGCTTTTTTTCCAAGTAATTCAAATACCATGTGCTTAGATATTTCAAGGATCCATGATTTCACTAGTGGGTTCTTTCTCCTTTCACCCCCAGAGGTTGTTTGTCCTTCATTCTCGAAAAGGACCATGACATCAGGAAGGTAATGCCCTGATATGCAAGTTAATTGGATTTATTAAAACATAGTGACACATTAGTATGTGGTCTTCATGACTAACTATGACCCAAAAATATTTCCCAGTTGTTAATGCTTTGTTGATGAGTCTCTTTGCACATTTAAAATATACCAGACACAGAAGACAGACACAGAGGGAATATAGGGGTCTGTACATGAAGCTTTTTGATCTTCGTAGAAACTTTCTTAATTATTATCTGGACCAGTGTCCGTGGACTCCCCCTCTCCCCTTCCTGTTTTCCAGAATAATGAGTTTGCTTTCCTGGTAAGGAAAGTAAAGAGCTGTGAGTACTCAGTGGTGATGATAGGCACTCTATTTGTGTTTTGCTGGCATAGCTTTCGAGACCTAGGATCTCTTCCATCTAAAGAAGAGGCAATGGAGTGTGCCTTCAGTGGAGGAGCAGATGAAAATCCATCTAATAAGCTATTGAAAAAAAAGCTTCTGCTGATCATAAGGGACTGAGATCTTCATGTCTTACTATAAAACCTAATGTTAAAGTACTCTTTTTCTGGTGACTATGTGAAAGGAATGTAAACTAAAATTAAAGAGGTAATTAATAGTATAATGCATAATCTCAGAGAACTAATGAAGGACCTTGCCCTGTGGCATTAGGACTTTCAGAGTTTCCTTTGGAATTCTTGGCTGTGCCATAGCTAAATGATTTCAGTGAGTGGTATTTATGAGCTAATCAATATTCTGCTTTTGTTGACCGTCAAGGGGAGTTTTGAAGTTAATCTGCTGTCAGTTGAGCACTATAGGATATGGAATTTTTATGAACTATTTTCTATGTAAAAGAATACTAAGAATGGCTTACAATATTAGTGCCTTAAAGTCCAAAATGTGCTTGCCCAGAAAAGCAATCCTGTAACTAAAATATTAATGTGCCAGAAATGTACCTACTCTTTTTAATAAAAAATAATATGCTGCTCTGGGCATAAGGTTTAGAGGGATAGTCCTTGAATCCTTAAAAAAAAATTCTTGCAGTTTCCCTCAGGTACCATGGCGCACCTGCAATATGACTGTTTTTTTTTTTCCTAACACCATCTATCCTAATCCATTTTTCTTTGCATTCAAATGCCCATAATTCAAGTGGGTCTTGTAATTTCCCACAGGGGAAAGAATTCTTGACCTGTGATTCTTTTGTTTTCCTCACACTTTTTAAGTTAGTGTATGGTCCCAGATTGCTCTGATTCATGTGAGAATCTATGAGCCAAACCTCTATACTTAGGGGTGTCATTCTTCATTCATGACTACCCCTAAATAGAATCCTATAGAACAGACCACTGGGGTAACTTTTAAATGATGTCTAGTGGCAAGTAGCACAAAATGATCCCTCAAATAAACTTTTCTAAGCAGAGACTCTGGATTCTAGGTAGAGGAGGTCCTAGGTTATTATAGTACTACTATTGGGGAGATCACTGCTGTAGATAGGTAAGCAGCTTCCAGGAGGGGGAAGATGCTTAGCTGGGAACTTGGCTATTTCAATGAATTCTTCTAGCTAATATCATGCATCTAATACTGAAGTAGAACAAATGCTCTTAGCAGCCTAGAAATTCAGTGCCTTGGAATACTCAGTCACCCTGATCTGAATACAACACTGTTCCTGAAAATTGTACTTTTAATAACTCAAGTATACTAGTAGGACTTCCTAATAAAGTCCTTAAATCCAATTCAGAAAAACAGAGGTCAATTATACATTTTTAAAGGACCTATAATGTGTGATGTATTATTACCCAAAGAGTATGAACAAGTCAGACTTATTATGGAGACTATGACTGAAGTTCCTGATCTTGGGCAGAGTAGATAAGATTCATATGACAAGGAAAGATAGAAAGGGTTCATGAGCTGAAGCTGCAGATAGGAGACCATATCAACAATAGACAAAACTCTTCCTCTAGTTTTTACTATGCCTGATACTATGTACATGGACAGGTGCTGTCTGCTCAACAGCTCTGTCTCTGTAATGATTATCAAGTCAAAATTTAGGCAGCACTTACTTAGAACTTACTATATACAAGGCACTGTTCTAAGTACTGGAGATAAAAAAAGATGGAAAAACAACACCACAAAACTCAGCCCCTGCTTTCCAAGACTTTCTTTTTCTTTTTTTTTTAATAATAGCTTTTTATTTTCAAAATACATGCAAAGATAGTTTTTAACATTCATCCCTACAAAACCTTACCTTCCAAATTGTTCTCCTTTCCTTCTCTCCACTCCTTTCCCCTAGACAGCAAGCAATCCAATATAGGTTAAACATAATCAGTTCTTCTAAATATCTTTTCACATTTATTATGCTGCACAAGAAAAATCAGATCAAAAAGGAAAAATTGGAAAAGAAAAAAAAGCAAACAATAGAAAGGTGAAAATACTATGTTGTGATCACATTCAGTCCCCACAGTTTTTTTTTCTGGATATAGATAGCTTTTTCCATCACAATTCTATTGGAATTGGCCTGAATCACTTCATCGTTGAAGAGAGCCAAATTCATTGCAGTTGATCGTCACATAATCTTCTTGTTGCTGTGTACAATATTCTCTTGGTTCTTCTCATTTCACTTCCCATCACTTCATGTAAATCTTTTCAGTCCTCTCTGAAATCATCCTGCTGATCATTTCTTATAGAACAATAATATTCCATTGCATTCTTATACTATAACTTATTCAGCCATTCCCCACTGAGAGGCATCACTCAGTTTCCAGTCAGGATTTTATTTTTCTAATGGAGAGAATGTATCCTCCATCTCTGTCCTCCCACCATTTCCTTTATTCAATAAACTCTAGTAACTCCTTATTACTTTTAGAACCAAATGTATTGTTCTGTTTGGCTTTTAACCCCACTTCTAATCTGCCCTTTCCTTTCCAATCTTATACTTTATTCCCCTCCAGTTATATGGAGCTTGTTGTTTCTTAAATCTAACCTTTTGAGCCTTACCACTGGTTCTCCCCCATGCTTAGAATTCTCCGCTTCCTCATTTCTACTTCCTTGCTTTCAACCTTCTTTCAAATTTCAGCTAAACTCACACACCTTCTGCAAAACAAACAAAAAACAAAACAATATGGAAAAAACAATAAACCTTCAACTAGTAGCCCTTAATCTTAGTCCCTTCCTTTTGAGACTAACCCTAATTTATCCTGTATGTTTGTTTGTACATAGCTATTTGCATATTGTCTTCTCCATTAGACTGTGTGCTCCTTGAGAACAGAGAATGGTGTGTGTGTGTGTGTGTGTGTGTGTGTGTGTGTGTGTGTGTGTGTATGTGTGTGGTGTCTTTCTTTGTATCCTCCATTCTTAGCACAGTGTCTGACACTTATAAGGTACTTGCTAAGTGCTTGTTGACTGACTGAATATGATGTGTATTAAAATACTGAGATCACAGTATAGAATGCTATAGGAGTAAATCAGAAATCCAGACAAAGAGTACAACTTGAGCAGTAGGGTATCATTTTTAGGTGAGGGAAACAGGAAATGACAAATGAACTGAAACTTGAAGGAAGAGATGACTATGAACAGATAAAGATGAGAAGGGAGATCACCCCAGCCATAAAGAATCACTATGTATACAAAGACATAGTTAAGAACATGCAGAATTTGAGAAGAGAAAAGCTAGTAGATCACTATAGCTGGAATGTAGAATTTGTCAAGTGCAATAGTATTAAATAAGGCTGGAAAGTGAAGTGGGAATTAGATTGTGGATGCCTTGAAGATTAGCATCAAGCATTTGTGTTTTGTCCAGAGGCAATATGGAGATATTGAAAGTTTTTGAGCAGGTAAATCACATCATTAGGTTTTAGATTTTTTTTTTTTTTTTTTTTGCAGCTCTGAGAATAAGCAATCAATAAACAAATGTTTTTATATGCCAGGCACTGGATTAAACACTGGGGACACAAAAGATTAAAATTTTTAAAAAGTTCTTGCCCTAAAGTAGTTTGCATTCTTAATAAGGGAGAGAATATGTGCATATGTAAGTACTTTTTTGCTCTTCAGTCATTCACTCTTGTCTGATTCTTCATGACTCCATGAGGGATTTGCCTCCTAGCTGCCCATTTAAGTGTATTGTTGTTCGGTCATTTCAGCCATGACTGATTCTTTATAACCCCATTTGGGGTTTTCTTGGCAAAGATACTGAAGTCATTTATCATTTCCTTCTCCAGCTCATTTGCAGATGAGGAAACTGAAGCAATCAGGGTTAAGTGACTTGCCCAGAATCATGCAGCTAATAATACTACTGGGACTGAGGAACTGAGGAAGATGAATCTCCCCAACTTCAAACTGGCACTCTATCCACTGTGCCATGTTTATCTCATATAAGTGTATACAGACTAAGTATGCAATGAATACATGGTAATTAGGGGGAGGGAAGGCACTAGTTCAGGGCGTGAGGGGATCATGAAAGGTTTTATAGTAGCTGGTGATATTTGACCTGAAGGAAATCATGAATTCCAAGAGGCAGAGGTTAGAAGCATGTGCATTTGAAGCATAGTGGATAGTCAGTCCAAAAGTATCAGGAGAGGAGATAAAACTTTGTGCATGTCTGGATTGAGGAGAACCAGACTTGGGGAGAGCAACTGGAAGTTGCAAAGAAGAGAGTGAAAAAAGTAGGGTGAAAGAAGAGAGTAAAAAAGAAGGGACGGGTGTTAAAGCAGGACATGGGGACTATTTGGATGTATAAAGTGAGTGAGAGAAAAATCAAAGCTACCTTAGGATCCGAGCCTGTGTGATTGAAAAAATGGAAAGACTTTGGTCTTTTTGGTGCCCTAAGTGCTTCCTGCTCTGCCATGGTGGCTAGGCCACTGTCCTAAGAGGAGGCATCAGTCCAAGCTGGGCATATATCCAGTGGAGCTGCCCAGGCAATTTCCTCCTCTGCACGTGCCTGAGGTAGGGAAGGGGAGAGAGCAGGAATAATTCAGAGGAGAAAACTGGTTGTTTTGCTAGGCTTTCAAAAAAGAACATCTATGATAGCTTAGTACTGATTACAAATTTTCTACACTGTTGGAGAATGTGTCGAGTAGCCCTGCTGTACCATCTCAACAATTTAGGATATGCATTTGTTGGGAGAAAAATGTAATTAAGAACCCTATTATTTAAGACAAAAATGTTAATGAAATGTGCTACTTGTTAAGAAAGAGTTGACTATCTTTAGTCCACAGAAACATATATGCTTAATGTAGTCAACAGTTCAACAAGCTGGATTGGGCTTGCCTGATACATATACTAATATTCTAAATATGATACAACTTTACATGGTTTATATAATATAGAAACAATGTTTCTTAAGAACAGGATTTGGGAAGTTCTGATTTTAAATAATCTAGGATACTTGCTGAGTGAAAGAGAGACACACAGAGAGAAAGAGACAGAGAGAGAGAGAGACACAGACAGAGCGATCAGAGAGACTGAGAGAAACACACAGAGACACAGATGGAGACAGATAGATACAAGAGAGAAGAGAGAGCCAGTGGAGAAGGGGGGGAGAGGAAGGGAAGAAGGAGGAGGAGGAGGAGGAGGAGGAGGAGGAGGAGGAGGAGGAGGAGAGAGAGAGAGACAGAGAGAGACAGAGAGAAAGAGAGAGAGACAGAGAGACAGAGAGAGAGACAGAGAGACAGAGAGAGAGAGAGAGAGAGAGAGAGAGAGAGAGAGAGAGAGAGAGA
>JAJPUD010003354.1:111501-123501 GCA_023553655.1 Myrmecobius fasciatus | reverse complement strand
GAGAGAGAGAGAGAGAGAGAGAGAGAGAGAGAGAGAGAGAGAGAGAGCCTGGTATAGTGTAAGGAACACAACATGGAGTTGAAACCTGATAAACTTATTAGCTGTGTGAATACTGGCAAATCAGTTAACTTCTCTATATATTAATTTTCTGTTCTGTAAAATGACATGCTTTATACTTTGATTATCCCCCAGGATTGTAAACCTCAAAATACTATAGAAACATAAGCTATTTTTAAATAAAAAAGCTAGGAATATACTAGATGAAAACACTTTCTTTAACCATGCCATTGCTGTGAGACTTGCCTCTGTAATGTGGTACACTTTGGCCCTCCCAGAAACAGGTGACTGTTGTGCCTACAGCATTGGGCTTGAAATCAGGGAGAACTGAGTTCATATTTGGGCGAGTCACTTAACTGCCTTCTGCCTCCGTTTCCTCAACTGTAAAATGGAAATAATAATAGCACATGCTACCCAGGGTTGTAATGAAGATCTTGAGGATGGGAAGAAAGAAGGCGTCCACTGGCATTGTCTTCATGTTGCCCTGCTTGTCCAACGAGCAGATTGGCTTTAATGAAGAAATCAAAGAAAGTATGGCGAGAAAAACAAAGTGTCAGCCATGCAAATGTGATTGTGTCTTTCCTCGGGTTACCAAAGCAGCTGTGAGGGGTGGTTTGCAAGCAGGGGGAAAGGTACCATTCTAATTAACGCGTTAAAAGTGGATCAGCAGGGTTGCAGGTTTGAAAGGTTTCTTAAATGCCAGGGAGACAATGATAAAGGGCTGAGTCCAACTCAAAAGGCTTCTGGTTGGCGGACAACAATGTTAAGAACTGCTGACTTAAGCACATACTCTTAGCAAACTTACCCACTCGGACTCCACTTCCTTGCCTGTGCTAAAAAAGTGTAAGGAGGAAACATCCCGAGATTAAAAAAAAAATCAATTTACTTTTTCACTCTTATTGCTAACCCAAGTAAATCATGAGTGCCTTTTACTTGTAGCAAAAGACGGGGGAGGGGCGATTTGAGGCTGTGGAAGGTTTTTTTTTTTTTTTTTTTTGCTAGGCTCGCTGACTACTAGCGCAGGCTGATGTATCAATCTTCTTTGGCTCACTTTCAGGCTGCTGTGAGATGTTAACACCAGTACAGATGCGCAGTGTCTGCTGATACACTTGTTTCCTGACTGTGTTAAATATGGAGAGTAAAACACGTCCTGTTTTTGAGATGCTCCCCTCTCCGACAGCCGGGAGTGGAGGGTGGGGGGAGATTGAGGTTTTCCTGGGTGGACAAGTATCTTAAAAAACCTCTTCGTTTCCTTCCAAATTGCAGTTGCTATTTGAGACTCTTAAGCGGAAGGAAAGGGAAGGAAAAAAGAAATCAAAGATAAGCCCCAAAGATAGGCTCTATTTTAAAATCCTTTCTCTGCCCCCCCCCCATCACTTTCATTTTGTAACAGAAAAGGACAAAGTCTTGCTTGGACCGCTATTTTTCTATCCAATAAACCCTTCTGTCTCCCTCCCTCTCTCCCCCCTTCGGTGCTCCCAGTGCTAAGGTAGTAGTTAGCGGACTATAAAATGCCACCCACGTCCTCTACTCAAGAAAATGCCATCAGTTTTCAATTTGCAGAGTTGGAAATATTTATCATAGTGTATGGGGAAAATTTTATATGCAACATTAACAGAGAAGATTATATAAAATAAATCCAGATAGAAAGTTTATGCCCTGAAACCCAGACTTGGAGACCTTTTAAATCAATACTTTACTCCACTGATACTAACATTTTGCACTATTGATATATTAGGGCAGATATTCAAGATAAAAAAGGAGCCCCCAGGAGAAAACAGATGTGCTACTAAATCCTTCCTTTGACATAGAAGCCTGTGAGGACAGCCAAGGATCAGAATTGGATTCCTATAACTGTAAATTCTAGTGTTAAGCACATTGGCCAGACACTGCAGTGAGAAGTCACAAGGTGGCTGAATTCATATGAATTCCTTGTGCAGCCTCTGTCTTCAGCCCTTGACTGTCCCATGGCAGGAACCTGATAGATTTTTAATTTGCACCCTTGGGAACTGGATGCACTGGGGCTTCTGCATACTGACCTAGCCAAACTGAAACCAGAGAACAGGACTGTTACCCAAATGATTAGTTATGGCATAGATGGTTAGGAATAAAACACAACAGCTCTACCAGGTCTTTCCCCCATAGTTTGAAAGGCTGTGTGGAAATGAGCCAGCTTAAAATCGGAGATTCTTGCTCTCATCTCTAAACTGAAGACTTCCTCAAGGGTGTGATCACCACTTCTCTGAACAGAGGTTAGTGAATAGTGAAACTCAGACCCAAGGCTCAAGATGTGGCTGAATCACTGCTGCTAGGGAGAGTTCTGAATTCTGAGCTCCATTTCATTGGGAAAAGCTTTGCAGGGAAGGAAAAGGGAGACTTCTTGAGCTGGTGGTTAAAGTATATAGTAGATTGCTATTGGGGGAGGAAGCTGTGTCATCCCTGGAGCTATCTGAGGTTCTTGAAATGTACATTGGGATTTATTAGGAATCCTTAGCTGTCCAATGGAAAGCATCTTCCAACTCTATAAATCTTGGGGGGACCCTTGCCAAGTTTGAGGAAATAGGCTTGGGGAAAGGAAAGATTCTCAGAAATGTAGATGAGCTTTGGGGTACAACATACTCAGAATTTTATGTCTCTGGAGATATTTCTGTAGATTGCTTTAGGAGATACTTGTATTCAGCTAGTGTTCCTGAGATTGTCAGTTTTCCTTTTCACCTGAGAAATTTATTAAGGAGGCATGGTGTTGTGAAAAGTATATAGGTCTTGGAGTTAGAAATCGTCTCAAATCCATATCTTTGTGACTACTGACTCAGGGTGACTTTAAGCCTCAGTTTCTTTATCTATAATAGCTGACCCACATAACCATTCTGATCATATATGTGAACATCATTTGTAACTACCTAAAATCTACCTAAATAAGATAATATTCAGTTTGAAGCCAAACTTTGTATTGATGGAAGCCTCTTCTATGTCTGTCCCCTTCCCATGAATTTGTATTTTCTTTGATGTGGAGCAGAGATGTCAGACTCCAAATATTTGGTCTTTTTTTTTTTAAATTTGGTTTTTTTAAAATCAATATTGGGTCCACAGTTTCTATTTGAGTTTGACATATTTCAGGTGGAAACCCCCACTATTGTGATAGATAAGCAGTTGTTCAGCCATATTTTAGAGTTGACTAAGATACTGAGAAGTTAAGTGACTTTGCCCTTTTTAGAATAAAAGAAAACATATATGCACTGGACATTTGGAATATAAGAGGGATTGCATCTAAGTAGAATAAGAAAGTCAGGGTAGGCAGAAGAGATAGGAAGAAAGAAGGTTCAGAAACAGTACTGAGAATAAATGTTTAAACAGGAGTTGGGAAGAGGGTTGTAACCAAGAGTATGGTTGAATATGGGTCTTAATGGAAGCCAGAATAATAAACATGGATGTCAGATCTGGAAGAGACCTTAAAGGTTATATAGTTCAAGCCCTTTCATTTTCAAGGGAAGGAATGCTATGAATTTTATATTTTTCTTGGTTGGACTCTATCTTGAAATCCCTTCCATTGTTAATGCTGTTAATTCTACCTTGGATGAGGACTGCCAAGTCCAAACTGGTCACTTATATTCCTGATATGCTTCATTCCTCTCTGAATCCTGGGAATCCAGGTCCCATTTCTGAGACTTCTCTGGGCTGAGGGATTGGACTGCTTTTGCTAAAATCTGCTTCACTGCTTTCCCTACTTCCAACTCCTATTCTTCTCAGAGTTATTACTAAGACCACTGTATTCTGCAGTGACAACTGGGGAAGAAACAGAAACCCTATGGGAACAGCCTGCTGGTAATGTAGCAGCTCAAAGCATCCCCATTTCTGGAGAGGACCAGTGGTCACTGTTTAAATGGCTGTTCCTTAATTTAACAGACTTCAGAGGATTTCAACCTAGTTGGGACCTCAGAGGCTACCTACAATTTCAGTTAGATGATATAGTAGAGTCCTAAACCTGAAGTCAGGAAACCTGAATTCAAATTTGATCTCTGACCTTGGTTACTAGCTGTGTGACCTTAGGTAAGTCATTTAGCTTCTGTCTGGTTAACTAATGACTTGAAGATAGGATATGCAACAGCTAAGATTATAAATTGGGATATGCTACTCTTCACTTTACAGTGTAATTCCCACATTCAATGCCTTGTTGAGGTTGTAAAGCAGACCAATAAATAATAGGGTATTGAGGAGGTTGTTGGTTTTTTGTCCTTGGTTCTCCAAGAGGAGTATGACATCAGAGAAGTGCTGCCATGACATGCAAGGCAAAAGTGAGACACGTGGTCCTGCATAGCCTCCCCTCACTTAGTCAAATTCAGTAGAATAATATATTTAGATCTGGAAAGGATTTCAAAAGTCATTAAGTATAATCACCCTATTGTATAGATGAGGAATTGAAGCCCCAAAGAGATTAAATATCTTGCCCAGTATCACTTAGTAAGTAGTAGAGCTGAAATTGGAACCCAGGTTCTCAGATTCCAAGTCAGCCAGTCGGTCAGTAAATATTTATTAAGGGCCCACTATGTACCAGGTATACTTCTAAATTCTGGAGATACAAAGAAAGGTCAAAGACACTCTACTCTCTCAAGGAGCTCTTAGGCTAATGGGGGAGACAATGCAACTATCTGCAAAGAAAATATACACAGAATAAATTGGAGATAATCAACAGAGGAAAGGAACTAGCTTGAAGAGATCAAGAAAGATTTCTTATAGAAAATGAGAGTTTAGTTGAAGGAAATTGGAGAGACCAGGATTGGAGATTAGGAGGGAGAGTATTCTAGACATGGGAAACCACTAGTTGAAAATGTCAGAAGTCTGAAGATGGAATACCTTATGAAAGAAGGGGACCAGTATCACTGGTGTGCAGAATACATGAAGAGATATAAGATATAAGGAGATTGGAGAGGTAGGAAGCAGTCAGGTTATAATGGGATGCCCAAATAGAAGATTTTATATTAGATGCTTGAAGTGATAGGAAGCCCCTGGAGTTGCAGAGTGGTAGTGGTGGTGATGGGGGTTACATGTCCATATCCCTGCAGGAAGATTGTTTTACAGCTCAATGGAGGATGAACTTGAGAGGGAAAAAGGATTAAGGCAGGGACATCAATTAGTAGATTACTTCAATTGTAGAAGGAATATCTTGGATGGAATCTTGAGTCACTGAATGGACCATAGACATCATTTGTTACTTTTATTTTTTAAACTAGACTAAGATTTCATTGGTATAAGGAGCTATTGGTAAGAAATGTTTATCAACATAGATTGACATTTTCCTGAGTCATACAGAGTTGCCCAGGAGTGCTCAAAGTTTTTGTGACTTGCCTAACATTCCATGGCCAGAAATGTGTCAGAAATGCCACTTGAACTCATTAAGGCCAGCTCCTTATTCAGTATGCTACACTGCTCCCCTATCTTATACTACCTCCTTCATTTTATAGCTGAGGAAAACTGAGACCCAGAGAGATGAAGTTATTAGCCTGGTCATACAGTCAACTGGGTGAAATCTTGGTAACAGAACCCTGGTGTCCTGACTCCTAGTCCTGTTTCTTTCCACAGAGAAGTTCAAAAGAAAAGCTCTGTTAGTCTTTGGCCAATAAAGAAAAAAAAAGTGCCTTAGATCATTTGGATGGTAGAAACACATAATAAAACACAATAATGTCTGTTCCCTTCCTTGGCTGTCACAAGACTTGAGCTAACATTAATGGTATAGACTCCCTTTATTATATAGGTGTGTAAATCCCACGATTATGTAGGCACTAAATTGTCTTCATCAATACAAACCCAGTGTTCCATTAACACTAATGGAATCTATCCATACTACTGGACTCGACATGGTTTTTCCATCTATAATAATTGGGGCTGTTCTTTCCTTGATGTATTCAGTCCTCTTGTTAATGAACCTCACTAGCATTATCATCTCATTATCATTACAGGGAATTTTGCACCTGCAGTAAAGGACTTTTTACAATGACATTTCTCTTTTTGCAAAAGAAATTCTATTAAGATGGGACACATCAGATGAGAAAACACACAGGAGCTGGAAAAAACCTTTGAGAACACCCAGTCTGACCAAGAGAGAAATAAAATGGTTTATCCAAGCTATGCTGGACATAAGGATCAGACCTCTTTGGATTCAGGATGTGGAGCACGGTACAATGGACCTCTTTTTATAATGGTTTTGGCATCAAGGGTCCCATGTTCACATTCCAGCTCTTTCATTTATTTCCTGTGTGTGATCTGGGGCAAGTTTCTTCATTTTGCCTTTTGGGAATCTCCATTCTTTTTCTTTTAAATGGGGATAGGGACTGCATTTGTGATTTCATTGAAATACAGAGCTCTCAGGTGAGGGAACTATTTCTGTCAAGACAGGATAGCTCCATTTCTGCAAGTAATAGTCTTAGTTTCCTTTGACTCTGAAAAGAATAATAACAAGTCACTAGCATTTATATATTATTTTAAGGTTTTCAAAATGTTTTCCAAATGATACCTCATTTTTTCCCTCAGAATACCCTGAGAGACAGGTGCTATTATAATTTCCATTTTAGGGATTAATCCTCCATCCCCCATTTCAAGATGAGAAACTGAGACAAAAACTACCTAAGTGATTCATCTAAACCTAGTGTTGGGGGTTGGATTTGAATTCAGGTCTTCCTGATTTCAAAGCCAGTTATTAACACTCTAGCACAATGCTTTGCTTTGTAAAATGAGAAGAATGGATTAGAGGCCCACTGTCATTCCTTCCAGCTCTTAAGCTGTGATCTTTAGCTCCCAGTGTAGAGAGTTTAACATTTTTTACTGGACTGCCTTTCCATACTTAGATTGCTCTTAATCATCTTTCAGAGAACTTTAATTTCAAATGAAACTACTTTCAGTTCCCGCAAATGAGAGAGCCAGGGGAGTAAGGAAAAGTAAGCATGCTTCATTTAGGGAAGTTTAAAATTTTCAGGGTTCATTAGGAAAAGTATGAATCTGGGGCAGAAAATATATGGAAATCTAGCTACTGCCCCAGATGGCAAAAGAGAGGGCTAGCATGCTATTGTATTCCCTAAAGAGAAGGACTGGAGGAAGAACCCAGCAGATTGTAATTAAAGATGTCAGGTCCCCAGGGATAAGTGGAAGTGGTGGGGGGACCCTCACCCTTGTGAAACACTTTGCTTTGGAAAGTGACACATACAGAAGATAATTTTCACTGCTCACAGACCAATAAGTTCAGGAACCTCTGGGGCCATTACTACTGATTTTATTCTAAAATATTTGCAGAATTCATACCATTTGGGGATGGAATTAAAAATCATCAGGACTTTTGAATAGTTCTCAAATGTAGACTTTGTTCTCCATTTATTAACAGATCTGGGACTGCTGTCATTCTATGTGAATAAGGAACCAAAAATTCATTTCTAGGCAGAATTCTGAAGTTCATCTCTGCCAATTCTTATATTCCTGCCTAGTTGTCCCCTCCTTTCCAGTGTCTTTTGCTTTTGTACTGTTTCCCAGATTTTCTGGTCCTTTCATTCTGGCTTCAAACAATGACCTCATGTTGAATCTGAACTCCTTCCAACCCTTTGACCTGAAAGAAAAATAAATGTATCAGTCTTTTATTCTATACCCCAGGACCTTGGGCTTCCTTATGAGATAATGGATTCTCTGTTTTCATGTAAGGCTATCCTTGAGTGAATGTGTGTGTTTATAGTTAGCAGCATCCATTGGCTGACAACATAGTCAAAACCACATTTTTTCAAGTGGTACAAGAAAAATAGATTTCACAAGTTTAGTTCTTCTGGATATTCCATAGTTATGGCTCACAGAATAACACGGTCTCTAAGGAATCAAAATTAGGTGACCTAAAGGATAATAGAAAGATATGGCATGTCACCAGAGATGACTTACATTTCAAGAACATCATCAAAATCAATGGTATCAAATGCCAAAAGAAAGATCCATTAAACCATTCATAAACATCTTTGTGGACTGCATATTGACTGAATTTGAAAATGTACTATTATTTATGTTTTACTGTATTTTTTATTTATTTTGTTAAATATTTCCCTATTACACCTTAATCTGGTTGGGATTACACTTGGTGATATTGTGGGTTATGTGTTCAACACCTCTAGTCATTATCATATGATGGGGAAAAGAGATGTTCCTGTCACCTGATAAAAATGAGAAAGAATAGATGGACATTTTGAGTACTATGATAACTTTTTTTGGGGGGGGAAGGGGAAGAGGTTTCTAGATTTGTAATTTCACCAATGTAGATAACTCCTTTAGGGAAACCCCTAAAGAATCAGTTAAAGTTTTTAAAGCTAAATGACTTGAGATTATATATTATAGTGAAAACAGGACTAGTTTGTAAATAAGAGAACTTGAGTTCCAAACCTGATTTGATTATTTAATCTCTTGAAACCTCATACAAGTTTCCCTATCTGTAAAATGAGAGGGTTAGACTTGAATCTAAGGCCCCTCCAAGTTCTACAGTAAGGATATTAGGATTCTGTGACTTACAGGGCTCACACTGATAATGAGTTTTGGAGGCAGGGCTTCAGTCCAGATCTTCTTGACCCATAAGCTAGTCCTCTCTCCATCACATCCCTCTTCCTCTTTCTATATTAGTAGCCTTGTGATATTAAAAATAACCATGCCATGATTCCAGCATATCAGGTGTATCTTCTGTGAATGATACCCAGAGAGACATGGATGAGAATAATATACTCTATAAAGGGATGGAAAAGTTACTTTCTGTACCAGTGGAAAATCAGTTATATCTGAATATAAAATAATTCAAAGTGATCATAGTTCATCATAATTCTCTGAGGTTGGGCTTTCATTACTCTGTAAACTCCTTGAGATTAGGTTTTGTTTCTTTATACTTATATCCCAGATCCTAACACAGTGCCTGGAACATGATAGGTGATTTATAAATGCTTGTTAATTTATGATTTATTGATTAGTCTTCCTATTTCCTAAGTCACAATAAGACTTTAAGAAAATTGGTTTTCCACTTGCCATGATGGAAAGCAAATAAAAATATTCATTCAGTGATCCTGTAGTTATAAAATCTCAAGATAAAAGACCTTCCATATTCTATTTTTGTCTACTTTTTTGCTTTTGACATTTTGCCAGAAGTTTTTTAGGTTCGCAAGGTGGAAGTTATCTTAGCTAGTATTTACTCTAGAAAAATATCACAGTAGCTAAATAGTCTACTAAACATCTAATACTTGGAGGTATGGACATTTTAGCACCTCTCCATTAGAACTAGTGGCTTTTAAAGTCAGAGCTAATCTGATCTTAATACTATGGCTACAATTTCATAACATAGTCATATTGATCTTTAATTTATTTTGAAACCATTTGGAAATGTTCCTTGTTTTGTTGTATTCAAAATCTCATCCAGACTTTGTCCTGTTCTGATCTCTTTTATAATAAAGGATCAATCTGTCAACTAATAATTATTACTGTTGAGTTATCTTTCATTTGTGTTTGATTCCTTGTGACACCACTTGGGGCTTTCTTGGTAAAGATGCTGGAGTGGTTTGCCATTTTACTCTCCAGCTCATTTTACAGGTAAGGAAACTGAGACAAATGGTGCTAAGTGACTTGCCCAGGGTCACCCAGATAGTATCTGAACCTTTAACAATTATTAAGCACCTACTGTGTACCAGGACTACATTAAGAACTGGGTATAAAATAAAAAGCAAAAAACAGCTCCCTGCATTCAAAGACCTCATAGTCTAATTGTGTGTGTGTGTGCATGTAATAACATGCAAATAATTATGTACAAATAAATAAAATTATGTACAGATATACAGGTTAAATTGCAGTAGTTTCAGGGTTAGGAATTAAGATTAAAGAAATCTTGGAAAGGCTTTTTACAGAAGACTTTAGTAGAGACTTTAAGGAAGTCATGAAAATTAGGATGTAGAGATGAGGAGGGAAAGTGTTCCAGGCCTGGGGATAGCCAGTGTATGCATATGTCATATTTAAGAAATAGCAAGGAAGCCACTGTTATTGGATCACGGAATATGAGAAGAGGGGTAAGGCAGAACAATAGTGGAAAGGTAGGAATAGATCAGGTCATAAAAGGCTTTAAGAGCCAAATAGAGAATTTTATATTTTATCCTTATTGAATAAGGACTTGATATGGTCAGACATTTTATTTAGGAAGATAAATTTGACAGCTGAATGATGTTTGGAATCAAGAAGGGTAGAGAGTTGAAAGGGGAATGAATTAATGGTGATGATAAACTGCCAAGCATTGCCATATCCAATCTCTGGTTTGTAGAAATCTTGACTATTGGTGACCTTCTCCTATGTCAAGAAATAGGTTTTGACAATAGGCATTCTAAAGAAAATTAGTTTCTTTATCATAGTAGGTATATATCATGAGGATTTTCAACTTATCATTTATATAAAAGTGAATTGACGTCATTTTATAACTTCAGGTACTATACATCTATGATTTAATAATCCCTTACATTTATTTAAGTTAATTCAACTACTAGAGAAGAGGAGGCTCAGGGGCATGTGATAGTTCTGTTCAAGTATTTGAAGAGTTTCTAAGTGGAAAAGGATTAGTTTTGTTCTGCTGGGCCCTAGAGGGCAGAAACTGGAGCCATGAGAGGAAGGTGTAGAAAAGATAGATTTGGGTTTTCTATCAAGAAAGAAAAAAAAGAGAGCCATCCAAAGAAATTGCACGGACTGGGCCCATTACAGTATTGTGTTCCATAATTTCAACTGATCCTCTACTGCTGCAAGGCAATCCTTTTGTACCTCCTTGATTAACTTACTGTCCAACTCACTATCCCACTCCCTAGAGTGACTTTTCCAAATCTTTTTATCACTCCTAAAATCTTCCACAGCTTCTTCTTTCCTGACCCTCTCAGTTGGGAACATTATTTTATATTTCACTGAAAAAATTGAGGATATTCACATAAAGCTCCTTCTTCTCCTTTGTTCATCACCTCATATTTCCCAATTATTTCTTCCTTTTCTGTTTCAAATAACGAGACACTTCTCCTTGCCTAGGCAAATTCCTCTCTATGCTCAAGTGAACCCATTCCATCCTGCCTTCTGCAGCAGATTGCCTCTTCTATCATTCCTATTCTCTCATTGACTTTCAATCTACTCCCATGGACTAGCTGCTTCCCTACTGCCTACAAATATGCCCATGTCTTCCTCATTCTAAAAACCACAACAGCAGCAACAACAGGGACAACAGCAACAACAATAACCTCACTTTATTTATATATTTTCATTAGCTATCATCCTATTTAGCTCCTCTTTTTTGTGACTAAATTACTTGAAAAGGCTGATTATAATAGGAGCTCCCACTGCCTTTCTTCTTTTTTTTTTTTTTGCTCTTTATAATCTGGCTTGTGATCTCATCATTCAACCAAAACTATTTTCTCTAAAGTCATTTATAATCTCTTACTTGCCAAATCTAATAGTGTTTGCTCAATCTTCATCATTCTTGACCCTCTGTATCCTTTGACATTATTGATCTCCTTTTCCCCTTTACAGTTTTTCCTCTCTTTTTTTTGACACTACCCTTTTTTAGAGCTCCTCCTACTTATACTAATGATACCCTATTACCTCCAGGATCAAATATAAAATTCTGTTTGGTGTTTAAAGCTCTTCATAATCTAACCCCTTTTTCTTTTTATAGTTTTCTTACACCTTATATCTCTGTATGTACTCTGAGATCCAGTGACAGCGGCCCCTATTCTGTTCTTTGCACATGACACTCCATTTCTCAATTCTGATAATTTTCATTGTCTACCCCCCCCATGTTTGTCCTATATTCCCCCATGTTTCCCTCCACACTTCTGCTTCCTAGCTTTACTGGCTTCTTTTAAATTTAAGTAAAGTCTTTTTTTGGTCAAAAAGTCTTTTTTACTTTTTAATCTAAGTGCTTTCCCTCTG
>JAJPUD010003354.1:99512-111491 GCA_023553655.1 Myrmecobius fasciatus | reverse complement strand
AAGAGGTACTATCTTTTGCCTTTCTCTGTTTCCCCAGCACCCAGCACAGTGCCTGATATATAATAGGTGTTTAATAACTGCTAGTTGATGCACTAACAAAAGTAGAATTGGATACTGTTTTACATCATTGGAAGTCACCAAGCCCAGGTCAGATAAGCATCGTCACGATATATGAGGATTTCCTTTTAAGTATGGTTATGGTTTGATCTAATGAGTGCTTGAAGTCCTTTTCCATCTAAAATTCTGTGATTACATGATTTGTTTTATACTGATTATAGCTCTGGATTGGATATTAAGAGTTTGGATCAAATTTCACCTCAAATCTTATTAATTCTGAGTCTAAATTCCCTAATCTGAGATAGAGATTATAACATTTGCCATACGTTATTCATTGGGTTGTGGTATGCAAACTTCAGAGCATTATAAAGATGTGAATTAACATTTGAACATAATTCATTATTTATATACAATATTACATGTGTTAAATACAATTTAAAAAATGGAAAGAAGAAACTGTTTATCCTTCAAAGAATGAAGTAGTAGAGCAACAGATGGTAGATCATTTAGTGAGGAATGAAAAGAAAAATAGTAGTTAATGATTTCCTATTCAAGAGTAGTTAGATAGTCATTTATTGACCTGATAAAAATGGAGATATAAATTTATAAAAAAAATAAGAAACCATGTTCTAATTGACAAATGAGCAATTCGTATGATCTATGCCCAAACACCTATAAATTCATGTATATCCTTTGACCTAACAATATCACTATTATTGGCTATGAATCCCCAAAGAGATTTTTAGAAAAGGTAAAGGACACCCCCTCCATATTCATATATATTTATGTATATATACAATATATATGTGTATATATATATATGTAAAATATTTATAGCAGCACTCTTGTCAGGACAAAAAATGGAAATTGAAGGGATTGCCCATTAATTGGGAAATGGTTAAATAAATTGTCATATGTGATTGTTATGGGATATTGTGGTTCTATGGGAAATGATGAGCAGGATGCTCTTAGAAAACAAACAAACAAACTGAAAAGTCCTCCATGAACTCAAGCAAACTGAAATGTACTATATACAAAGTGGTGACAATACTCTGGGATGACCAGCTGTGAGTGATTTTGCTATTCTCAACAGCATAATGATCCATGACAACTCTGAAGGATTTATGATGAAAATCCCTATCCATACCCAGAGAAGGAACAGATTGTGTTTGACTTCACAGACTGTAGAATACTTTCCTTCTCTTTCTCCTTCACTCCTTCTTTCCCTCTTCCTCCTTCCCCCTTTCCCTTTCCCTCTCCTTCTCCCTCCCTCCCTCTTTCTCTCTCCCCCCTCTACCCCACTCATACACACACACACACACACACACACACACACACACACATACACACTTTTTTTTTTGAAGTTTTTTTTTTTGGTTAGGGTAGGAGATCTATGTTTTCTTTCACACATGACTTTTATGCAAATGTTTTGTATAACTTCACATTTTGTTTCTTTATGGGGGCTGCAAGTGGGGATAAGGGAGAGAATCTGGAAACTCCAAAGATATAAAAACAAATGTAAAAAACCTCATTTTAAATGTAACTGAAAAAATACTAAATAAATAAATTTAAAAAAATGGAGACATCAGTTGTCTTCCTGGGATATTTTGTACAAGATATAATTTAGAACCTCTCAAATAGCAAACATTCTCTTTCAGTGATTCATGTGGTCATAAATGACATGTTCAGGAGTCTATAAATATCATCAACAACTGTAAAATCTTGAGCAAGAAATTAAAGACCATAAGTTCATAGGTTATTTTCTACACTTTCCTAATGAAGAGAAGGAAAGAGAAATATTAATTTGGGAAATGAAGAGTTGACATAGAAAATGGTGTCTAAAACATGGTTATGGGATTTTGGATCATATGCCTTAAAATAAAGAAATGACATATTTCTGGTAAGAGACAGAATATACATTACATAGGCTTTCAGAATTGTATTTGCCAGATGTCTTAGAAATCATTCAAAAGGTCTTTAAACTAAAATGGTGGGGTAAGGTGATGGTGACCTATGTATGTCCCCAAGTTAGGTACCATAGAAGGTAGCTACAGAGAAGGAAGAAGACTAGAATTAGAAACGCTCAAAGTTTCATAATAAACAATGTCAAGAAAAGAGCCAGTAGTAAAAACACCTGCCCTTAAATGTACACACACACACACACACACACACACACACACACACACACACGTGTGTGTGTGCGTGGAAAATTTAGACAACAAAATTTAGAAGAAAATGAGGTTTTATTCCCTCAAAGAAAAAAAGATGGATCAAAGTCCAACAAGAATTTCTAGAAGAATTAAAGAATGAGATAAATGGCAAAGGAAAAAATGGGAAAATTCGATACAACAGGCACACAAATATTGAAGAAAATATCTTTTTTTTTCATTTTTATTCCTACTTTGTTTATTTTTTTAATTAAAAGCTTTTTATTTACAAAATATATGGGTGATTTTTCTACAATGACCTTTGAAAAAAAAACTTTTTTTTTTGTTCCAAGCTTTTCCCCTCCTTCCCCCCACCCCCCACCCCTAGATGACAGGTAATCTAATACATGTGCATACAAATGGTATGCACAGTTGATAACTTTTTGAGCATAGTTCCAAATTGCTCTCCAGAATGGTTGGATCCGTTCACAGTTCCACCAACAATGTATCAGTGTCCCAGTTTTCCCACATCCCCTCCAACAGTTATCATTATCATTTCCTGTCATTTTAGCCAATCTTACAGGTGTGTAGTGGTATCTCAGAATTGTCTTAATTTGCATTTCTCTGATCAATAGTGATTTGGAGCACCTTTTCATGTGACCAGAAATAGTTTCAATTTCTTCATCTGAAAATTGTCTGTTCATAACTTTTGACCATTTATCAATTAGAGAATGGCTTGAATTCTTATATATTTGAGTCAATTCTCTATATATTTTAGAAATGAGGCCTTTATCAGAACCTTTGAATGCAAAAATATTTTCCCAGTTTACTGCTACCCTTCTAATCATGTCTGCATTCATTTTGTTTGTACAAAAACTTTTTAACTTGATATAGTCGAACTTATCTATTTTGTGATTAATGATGACCTCTACTTCTTCTTTGGTCACAAATTCCTTCCCCCTCCACAGGTCTGAGAGGTAAACCATCCTACATTGTTCTAATTTGTTTATAATATCATTCTTTATGCCTAGATCATGACTCCATTTTGACCTTATCTTGGTATGTGGTGTTAGGTGTGGGTCAATGCCTAATTTCTTCCAGACTAGTTTCCAATTATCCCAGCAGTTTTTGTCAAATAGTGAGTTTTTATCCCCCAAACTGGGATCTTTGGGTTTATCAAACACTGGATTACTATTGTCATTGAGTATTTTGTCCTGTGAACCTAATCTATTCCACTGATCCACTACTCTATTTCTTAGCCAGTACCAAATGGTTTTGATGACCACTGCTTTATAATATAGTTTTAGATCTGGTACAGCTAGGCCACCCTCATTTGAATTTTTTTTCATTAATTCCCTTGAGATTCTTGATCTTTTGTTTTTCCAGATGAATTTTGTTGTTATTTTTTCTAGGTCAGTTAAATAATTTCTTGGGCGTTTGATTGGTATAGCACTAAATAAATAGATTAGTTTAGGTAGTATTGCCATCTTTATCATATTCGCTCGACCTCTCCAAGAGCACTTTATATTTTTCCAATTGTTTAGATCTGACTTTATTTGTGTGGAGAGTGTTTTGTAGTTTTGCTCATATAGATCCTGACTTTCCCTTGGCAGATATATTCCCAAATATTTCATACTATCAAAAGTTATCTTGAATGGAATTTCTCTTTGTATCTCTTGCTGTTGCATTTTGTTGGTGATGTATAAAAATGCTTATGATTTATGTGGATTTATTCTGTATCCTGCAACTTTGCTAAAGTTGTGGATTAATTCTAATAGTTTTTTAGTTGATTCTCTAGGATTCTCTAAGTAGACCATCATATCATCTGCAAAGAGTGATAATTTGGTTTCCTCATGACCTACTCTAATTCATTTAATCTCTTTTTCTTGTCTTATTGCCAAAGCTAGCATTTCTAATACAATATTAAATAGTAATGGTGATAGTGGGCAACTTTGTTTCACCCCTGATCTTACTGGGAATGGTTCCAGTTTATCACCATTACATATGATGCTAGCTGATGGTTTTAAATAGATGCTACCAGCTATTTTAAGGAAAAGTCCATTAATTCCTATACTCTATAGTGTTTTTAATAGGAATGGATGTTGGATCTTATCAAATGCTTTTTCTGCAACTATTGAGATTATCATTTTTTTTGTTAATTTGGTTATTGATATAGTCAATTATGTTAATAGTTTTCCTAATATTGAACCATCCCTGCATTCATGGTATAAATCCTAATTGGTCATGGTGTATTATTCTGGCAATGATTTTCTATAATCTCTTTGATAATATTTTATTTAAGATTTTTGCATCAATATTCATTAGGGAGATTGGTCTATAATTTTCTTTCTGTGTTTTTGTTTTACCTGGTTTAGGTATCAGTACCATGTCTGTATCATAAAAGGAGTTTGGTAGGAGTCCTTCATTCCCTATTTTTTCAAATAGTTTATATAATATTGGAGTTAATTGTTCTTTAAATGTTTGGTAGAATTCACATGTAAATCCATCTGGTCCTGGGGATTTTTTCTTAGGGAGTTGATTAATGACTTGTTCTATTTCTTTTTCTAAAATGTGACTATTTAAGTAATTTATTTCCTCTTCTGTTAATCTGGGAAATCTATATTTTTGTAGATATTACTCCATTTCACTTAGGTTAACAAATTTATTGGCATAAAGTAGGGCAAAGTAACTCCTGATTATTGTTCTAATTTCCTCTTCATTGGTGGAAAGTTCTCCCTTTTCATTTTTGAGACTAACAATTTGATTTCCCTCTTCCCTTTTTCTAATCAAATTAACTAGAGGTTTATCTATTTTGTTGGTTTTTTCATAAAACCAACTTTTAGTTTTATTTATTAATTCAATAGTTTTTTATTTTACTTTCAATTTTACTAATCTCTCCTTTTATTTTTAGGATTTCAAGTTTGGTATTTGATTGGGGGTTTTTAATTTGTTCTTTCTCTAGCTTTTTTAGTTGCAAGCCCAATTCATTGATTTTCTCTTTCTCTATGTTATGTAAATAAGCATCTAGAGATATAAAATTTCCCCTTATTACCACTTTGGCTGTATCCCACAAATTTTGGTATGTTGTCTCATTATTGTCATTCTCTTGGATGAAATTAGTAATTGTGTCTGTAATTTGCTGTTTCACCCATTCATTCTCTAGGATAAAATTATTTAGTTTCCAATTGGTTTTTGGTCTATTTTCTCCTGGCCTTATATTGCATGTGATTTTTATTCCGTCATGATCTGAAAAAAAATACATTTATTATTTCTGCCTTCCTGCATTCGATTTTGAGGTTTTTGTGTCCTAACACATGGTCAATTTTTGTATAAGTTCCATTGTCTGCTGAGAAAAAAGTAAACTCCTTTCTGTCTCCATTTAATTTCCTCCAAAGATCTATCATACCTAACTTTTCTAACATTTGGTTTACCTCCTTAACTTCTTTCTTATTTATTTTGTGGTTTGATTTATCTAGTTCTGAGAGAGGGAGGTTGAGATCCCCCACTATTATAGTTTTGCTGTCTATTTCTTCTTGCATCTCTCTGAACTTTTCCTCTAGGAATTTCCATGCTATACCACTTGGTGCATATATGTTTAGTATTGATATTGCTTCATTGTAAATGGTACCCTTTAGGAAGATATTATTTCCTTCTTTGTCTCTTTTTATTAGGTCTATCTTTGCTTTTACTTGGTCAGAGATTAGGATTGCTACTCCTGCTTTTTTTTTGTTCACCTGAAGCATAATAGATTCTGCTCCAGCCTTTCACCTTCACCCTGTATGTATCTCTGTGTTTTAGATGTGTTTCTTGTATACAACATATTGTTGGATTCTGTTTTTTAATCCATTCTGCTATCTGCTTCTGCTTTATGGGAGAGTTCATTCCATTCACATTCACAGTTAAAATAACTCATTCTGTATTTCCTGCCATCTTATTTACCCTAGCTTATGCATTTCTCTTTCTTATCCCCTTTCCCTCCTCCCTACTATTTTACTTTTGATAACCACTTCCCTCTAACAATCCTTCCCCTTTAGAGTCCCACCCCCCTTTCCCCCTTTCCCTCCTGTTTCCTTATAAGATAGGAAAAGTTTCTTTTTGATACCCAATATGTCTATGATTCCCTCAGAGCCTAATCTGATGAGATGGAGATTAACACAATTCTCATTCCCCTCCCTTTTTTCCCCTCAATCATTATTGGTTTTCTTTACCTCTACATGTGATGTAATTTCCCTTATTTTATCTCCTTTTCCTCTTCTTCCAGTGTTATCCCTTTTCTACCTCTAATTTCTTTTTTCAGTTTATCATATCATAATAATCATAAAATCACAATAATCATATCATAATAATCACAAAATCACAATAATCATATCATAATAATCATAAAATCACAATAATCATATCATAATAATCATAATGTAACAATAAATTCATAAAATCAACCCTCATTCTATAAGTATCTATAACATAAATATAGTTCTCAAGAGTTTTTTTTCTTGTTACCTTTTTATGTTTCTCTTGTGTTCTGTGTTTGTAGATCAAATTTTTTGTTCAGTTCTGGTCTTTTTAGTAGAAATAGGTGAAATTCTCCTATATCATTGAATGACCATCTTCTTCCCTGGAAGATAATTCTCATTCTAGCTGGGTAACTTATTCTTGGCTGTAATCCAAGTTCCCTTGCCCTTTGGAATATCTGATTCCAGGCCCTTTGATCCTTCAAAGTAGAAGCTGCTAGGTTCTGTGTGATCCTAATTGTGGCTCCTTGATATGTACATTGTTTCTTTCTGGCTTCTCATAATATCTTTTCCTTGGTATGATAGTTCTGGAATTTAGCCACGATATTTCTGGGGGACTTAATTTTTGGTTTTCTTTCAGGAGGTGATCGGTGGATTGTTTCAATAAGTATTTTGCCTTCTGGATCTAAAATATCAGGGCAGTTTTCTTTTATGAAAGATGCTTCATTGTATGTGGTACCCTTTAGGAAGATATAATTTCCTTCTTTGTCTCTTTTTATTAGGTCTATCTTTGCTTTTACTTCGTCAGAGAGCAGGATTGCTACCCTTGGAATATAGTGTCTAAGTTCTTTTTTTCATCATGGCTTTCAGGAAGCCCTATAATACTTAGATTGTCTCTCCTAGATCTATTTTCCAGGTCAGTTGTTTTTCCTAGGAGATATTTCATGTTTTTCTCTATCTTTTCATTTTTTTTTGTTTTTGTTTGACTGATTCTTGAAGTCTTGATGAGTCATTCATTTCCAATTGTTCGATTCTAATTTTTAATGTCTTATTTTCTTCAGTTACTATTTTTAGCTCCTTTTGTAATTGGCCAATTTGTTCCTTGTAGTCTTTTTCCATTTTATTTTGCAGTGATCTCATTTTGTTTTCCCATGTTTCTTCCAACTCTCTTTTAAGATCCTTTATGTAATCATCAAAGAAAGCCTTGTGACATGGAGTCCAGTTTATGTCTTTGGGGCTTTTTCTGGAGTTGCTTTACCTTTAGGGGCCTTAGGATTTGAGGTCTGTTCTTCCCTCTCTCCATAAAAGTTGTCTATGGTGAGAGCTCTTTTTGGTTTTTTATTCATTTTTTTTAAAGTTTGAGGTCTGTTTAAGGCAAAGGTGGGACAGCTGCTTTAATTTGCCCTGGGTCAGTTCTGCTGATTGAGTTATTTCAGGTGTTTGGCAGTTCTGCTGATTGAGTTATTTCAGGTGCTGGGCAGTTCTGCTTTAATTCACCTTGGGGCAGTTCTGCTGATTGAATTATTTCAGGTGCTGATCAGTTCTACTGATTGATTGATTCCCCTAGGTGTTGTGTAATGGCAGCTAGGTCTGATGCTCATCAGGGGTTCAGTGGTTTACAATCTACCCCCCACAAAAGGCAGACCCTCCAAACCACCTGCCCACAATCAGGACAGATTGGCCCAAGAGGCCCGAAGAAGACTCCCAAGTGTGTAAAAAGCACAACGCTCCCACTCCTGTTCTGACTCCTGTTCCAACTTCCTGCTCCAGCTCCCTGCTCGAGCTCCCTGCCCTGGTCTCCCTGTGCTGCAGTCTGGGTTCAGCAGACCACCCCCCTGCCCAATTAAAACAGACCTGTTTTGAAGTTCTTCCAGAGTATCTTCTTCTAGAAATGTGTTATCCTCCACATATTGTGGATTTTTTTTGCTTCGAAATCAGTCTAGAGGCTTCATATGTTGTTGGTTTGAGGGAAGGTTAGAGGAGGTTACAGAGACTCCTGTCTGATCTCCGCCATCTTGGCTCCACCCCCGGAAGTCTCAGAAAATAATATCTTAAAACTCATCAAAGAAAGTTAAAAAATCCTTAAAAATAGAATTTGCCAAATGGAAAAATAGGGTAAACTCTCACTTAAGTAAATAATTCTTTAAAAATTAGAATTGGGTAAGTGGAAGTCAGTGATTCAATGAGACATCCAGAAAAAGTAAAACCAATTGAGGATGAAAAAAAGGATGAAAGTGAAATATCAGAAAAAACCAAGTGACCTGTGGAACAGATAGATAATCTAATAATTATAGGTCTACCTGAAAGCCATATGTCATCATATTTCTTTTTTTTATTAAAGCTTTTTATTTGTAAAACATATGTATGGGTAGTTCCTCAGCATTGATCTTTACAAAGCTTTCCATTACAAATTTTACCCCCAGCCCCCTCCCCTCCCCTAGATGGCAGGAAGTCCACTACGTGTTAATTATGTTGAAATATTTGTATGTTATTATATTTCAAGAAATTATCTAGGAAAACTTTTACTATATTTTAGTTCTAGAGGATAAAATAGAAATTGAAGGAATCACCTGATCACCTCTTAAAAGAGATCCCAAAAGTGAAAATCCTCAGGATTATTCCAGTCAATTTCCAAAGCACCCAAGTCAAAGAAAAAATACTTCAAGTCTCCAGAAAGAAATAATTCAGATTTTGTGGATCCAGTCAGGATCATAAAAGATTTAGTGGCTGCCACATTAAAGAAGTAGAGGGCTTATGATACAATATTCTGGGAGACACAAGGCTAGGGTTACAACCAATGTGTCCAAAAAATCCTTCAGTGGAAAAATTGGATATTTAAAATAATAGAGGACTTTCAACTATTCCTGATGAAAAGACTAGAGCTAAATAAAAAAAAAATGGCATTCAAATACAAGACTCAGGAGAAGCATAAAAGATAAACATGAAACAGTAATCATAAGGTCTCAATGAAGTTAAACTATTCACTATACAAGGAAAATAATAAATATAATTTCTTATGAATTTTGTTATTAGAGCAGCTAAAATGGGTTTATATAGACAGAGAGCATAGATGTGAGTTGATTCTATTGGAACAATCACTACAAAAATGATGAGGTGAGAAAAAGAAATGCATTGGGGAAAGGGCCAATGGACCAGTACAATGGGAATTTTTTTTCATATATAAATGTGCGCAAGGAAGAAATTTTACAGTGAAAAGGGAAATGGGGGGAGTTGTAGGTAATGCTTGAACCTAACTTTCATCAGAATTGTTTCAGAGGGAATAATGTGGGTGTGTATGTATGTGTGTGTGCATGCACACACACAGACACAGTTGTATATTGAAGTGTAACTTACTCAATAAAGAAATAGGAGAAAGGGATAATTGAAAAGCCAAGGAATGATAAAAGAGAAGGCATATTAAGGGAAGTAGTATTAGTGGCAAAATAATCTTTTGAAGAGGGACAGAATGAGAGAGAGAGAGAGAGAGAGAGAGAGAGAGAGAGAGAGAGAGAGAAAGAAGGAGAAACAAAAGAAAGTAAGATGGAGGGAAATGAACAGTAATCATAACTATGAATGTAAATGGGAAAATCTCACCCAGAAAATGGAAGTGGTTAACAGAATGGGTTGGAAATCATGTTACATGAGACATACACAGAAAGAAACACAGAATTAAAGTAAAAGTCTGGAGCAAAATCTAATATACTTCAGCTGAACCAAAAAAGATAAGGGGAGCAATATGACTCATATAGAATGAAAGCAAAAATAGACCTTATTAAAAGGGGATAATCATGAAAATTACATTTTGCTGAAAGGCACCATATAATATGGAATAACATCCAAAAATTTTACAAGTTTTTTTTTGATAAAGGTGAATTTTCTCAGATATATACAGAGTATGAAACTGAGTTAAATTTATAAAAATAAGAGCCATTCCCTAAATGATAAGTGGTCAAAGGATATAATAAACAAGAGGTTTTCAAAAGAAGAAATCAAATCTATTTTTAGTTATGTGAAAAAAATATTCTAATTCATTATTGATTAGAGAAGGGCACATTATAACAACTCAGAAACCACCTCATACCTATTAAAAATGCTGAAGGATATGAAAGAAATATAGGTACATTAAGGAATTGTTGATGGAGTAATACACTGGTCTAACTATTCTGGAGGACAATTTGGAAGCACATTTAAAGGCTATAAATCTGCACCTTTGACCCAGCAATGTCACTAATAGATCTTTATTTTAAAGAGATAAAAAAGGAAAAAAAGGCCTATATGTACAAAATTATTTATAGCAGCTCTTCTTGTGGTGGAAAAGAAATGAAAACTGAAGACATGCTCATCAGATGGGGAATGGGTGAACAAATTGTTAAATGATTATGAAGAAGTACTATTGTGCTGTGGGAAATGATGAGGGGGTTGTTTTCAGAAAAAAAATATACAAAAAAAACCATGGCAAGACCTGAATGAACTATTGCAAAATCAAGTGAGAAGAACCGGATAATTATGCATAGTACCAGCATATTTTAATGTGATAACTGTGAAAGACTTGGGTAATCTGTGCAATACAATGATCCAAGACAGTTTTAAATGATTAATGATGAAAAATGCTATCCACTTCCAAAGAGAGAAGTGATGAAAAATTCTGAGTACAAATTGAAGTATAGTTTTTTCACTTTATTTTTCTTGCTTTTTTTGAAATATGGCTAAAATGAAATATGTTTTATATGATTTCACATATATAATTTGAATATTGCTTGCCTCATCATTGGGTGGTGAAGGGCATGAGAGTAAAAGAGAGAAGTGGGAACTCAAGATTTAAAAAGAAAAGCATATTAAAAATAAATGAAAAACATTTTTAAAACAAAAACGGAAAGCTAAAACAAGGAATTAATTGAGGTTGTCCAAGCAAATTCAGAACAGAAATGGGATTTTTTTTGTTTTAGTTTAAATGGAAAAAAATATGAAGATCACAGTAAGAATAAGGAGTTTGATAGCAATGGAATAATAGTACCTGTCAACAGAGAGAAGGCAGAGATGCTCAAGTTTTAGCTTGCTTCAAATAATATGGAGTCCATACCTAAATTAGAGAAAATACCATGAGAATATTGCTTGATGCGTTCAAGTCACTTGTGTTAAATAAACTATATTCTTTGGTATCAAAAGAATTGGAGATACCATTCCTGGGTTGCTCTCAGTGATATCTAAAAAGTAATGAAAAACAGAAGTACAACAATATTGGAAAAGAATAAATATTGTTCCAATTAAAGAGAGAGAGAGAACATAGCCTGAAAATTATGGATTAATGAATTTGTTGTTGACTTTTTAGAAAATTATAGAATGGATTATTAAAGAGGTTGTTGGGGAGATCATCTAGAAAGGGAAGGACAATTACAAAGATCCGATGGTGGTTTATCATGAACAGGTCTTATTAGCCTAATGTCATTTTTCACCATAGGATTATCAGGCTCTGAGATGAGGAAAATGTATTTTACATATATGTATATATATTTATATATATATATATATATATATATATATAT
>JAJPUD010003354.1:89387-99412 GCA_023553655.1 Myrmecobius fasciatus | reverse complement strand
AACTGGTTAAATGGCTTGGCTCAAAGAATAGTTCATTAATCACTGGGTCATCTTTGCAGGAGATCTTTAGTGGGGTACTTCCGGGAACCTATGCTTGGCCTTGTGCTGATTAACTTTTTTTTTTTTTTTAAATCAATGAATTAGGTAACATCATAGATGGCATACTAACCAAATTTGCATGTATAAAAAAACTGAGAAAATTAGGTAATACACTAAATGGTAAAATAAGGATCCTTGAGCATCAGTGATCAATGAAAACATTGAGTTGAATTTGATAAGACATTCAATAGGCATAAATGTGAAATCTTAAATTTGAGGAAATCTTACAAATACCACATGAGGGAAGCAAAGTTAGATAGCAACTATTCTGAAAAAGAAAAATATTCAAGTTCAGTATCATTTGGTAGTTGGATGAAGTAATTAAAGAAAGCTAATGAAATCTTGGGCTAATTAAGAGAGGTTCAACTTCTTGGAATAGAAAGGGAATAGTTCCATTATATTCTGTCCTTATAAGACCTTTTCTGGTTTGCTGTGTTCAGTTCTATGCTTAAGTAGGATTTTGATAAGCTGGAGAATGTTCAATAAAAACAAGCAGAATAGCAAAAGGCTTTGAGTTCATCTGATATAAGAACTCTCTGAGGAATTTGAACATGCTTGGTATAGAGAAGAGAAGATTCAGTGAAACTTCATCCTGGCTTCAAGTATTTAATGGACTATCTGATGGAGGCAGGATTAGATTCCTTTGTTTGACCCTACAAGGAAGATAAGGGACAATGGAGGAAACAATTAGATTAACAATTAGAGCTTTGATAATTAGAATGAACTTTCTTAAGAGTTACTGAGTTTTTCCCTTTCCTTGGAGGTCTTCAGGATCTTTTTAGATCCAGTATAGTAGGGATTTCTTTGTTATATGGGTTGGATTGTATAGCTACAGAAGTTCTTTCCAACTTTCAAATCCTGTGCTTTTGTGATTGCAACTTTGTTGTTTCAAATTAAAAGATGACAACTATTTCTCTTCATATCAGTCAGGATGAATGACAGTGAAATTTTGAGAAGTAGGGAAAGATAAATCCCTTTAAAATAATAAAGGGACTTCTAGGTTACATGAATGATAAAATGGCAGAAAAGACATTTTCTCCACTCCCCAGGATCTCTCAAACATCTTCAAAATAGAAATTATGCGCTAAAGATAGAACAATGCTAGCTGTTTTCATTACCCAGAATCCAAAAGGCTAAAAAATAAGCTCCAGCTATCACTGACCCTTAGCTCTCTCTCCCATCTACCCTGCTATGAGCAGTAAGGCTACATTAGTAACCCCAGGATATAACACACTCCTGAACACTAGTTCCCCTCTGTCTTTCCAGTTCCATACAGATCCTGGCTCCAGGCTGTGAGTCTTGAGAGCCGGATTGGCCATAACTCTTTAGGAATAGAAGTCTGCCAAGGGCAATACCAACATTGCAAAGTTCTGAACTGCTGATCTTGGGGAAAACAAACTGTGCAGGGAAAGCTCTTTCTAAACCATTGGTGTTTAAGCCAGACAACTAAGGAACAGAGGGAGAAGGATAAGTCACCAGGGCAGTTTATTGTCATATAAGGTACTGTATAGCATTCCTCAGAACTGGCTGAGGCCAGTTCTGACCACCCAAAATTTATTTTATTTTTTTTCACATTTTAAAATTTATCTTACATAAAGAACAACTTATTCAATGCTTGTTGCTAGATTATACCCCAGCTTTTTGCAAAACCATATGCATAGGTAATTTTTCAACATTGACCCTTGCAAAGCTTTCTGTTACAAATTTTTCTCTCCTACCCCCCACCGCCTCCCCTAGATGGCAGGAAGTCTAATACATGTTAATTACGTTAAAATATTTGACAGATCAAATATGTGTATATGTATTTAGACAGTTATCTTGCTATGCAGGAAAAAAATAAAATAAAAACCTGAGAAGGAAAACATATAATGTAAGCAAACATCAATAGAGAGTGTGAAAATGCTAGGTTGGACCACCCAAAACTTAACTGGAGCAGAAACTTAGGCTGATTAGCTGGAAATTGCACATGTAAATTCACACGCAGTTAAATATTTTCAGATCTATGTCTTCATAGAAACTACATTCAGAGAGAAAGGAATCAGGAGGTGAATGATAAGGAAAATGGGGTGGGGGGGGAGACTGAAAATACCAAAACTTTCCAGATGAAGAAATCCTAAAGATCTTGAAAATAATAAGTCAAGAAAAATAATAACAACAGAAGAAAATGAGTCCTTCAGATCTGGTAAATAAGTTCAAAATCTAGGAATAATTATTGCAAAACCAAGCAAAATGATACAATTGATGAGACAGAGGACATCATGGAATTTGAGAAGAATATGGAATCATTACATGCTATTCCAGAGTGGTTTAAAAGAAAAATGAGAATTATGAAGGCAGAATATATGTCCTGCACAGTAAAAATAATGAACAAAATCGAAAAACTTAAATTTGTAATGGCAAGTGTCATCAAAGAAACAAAAAAGATTGGGAATGCAAATACACATAATGTGAAGGATAGCCTAGGAAAAGAGAAGCAAAAATCAATAGCATTAAAGAGAAAATATGCTTACTATGCCAGCAAAACATACATGGGATATGCAGAGATAGCCTAATTATCACAAGTCTCCCAGATAATTAAAACTCTAAAAGGAAAGGAGTATTAAACAAGAAGAAGCGTTCAGGAGTGAGGGGAAGAAAGTTAAAGGAAACAGGACTACCTTTAAAAAAGAGTAAAGTGGAATACCAAAACAATGTAAAACTGTATTTACAACAGAAAACTTGAAACTGAAAAACTTCTGTATGGGCAATATTAATGCACTTAGGATAGGATGTAAAGTGGTCAAATGGGAAAAAATGTATCAAATTTCTCTGATAAAGGTCTGGTATCCAAGATCTGTCAGCAATTAATATATATGTATATATGCGTATATATTTATATCTCAAACAGTTGTGAAAACAAGGAATAGAAACACACATACATAACTATCAAATATTCCCTATTAAATTAATAGTTGAAGAATATGAACAATTCTGAAAAGAAAAACCTCAACATATTCACAACATATGAAAAAAATGCTTCAAATGACTATTAAAGAGGAATGTGAATAAGCAAATTGGGAAAGATGACAAAAGGGGGGAATCATTAATGAGGGGGGAGGTATTGTAGAGAGATAGGCACACTTATTCATTATTGGTGGAGCCATGAAATAATACAACCATTTTGGAAAACAATTTGGAATTATGCAGATAAGGCATCTAGATTGTCCATATCCTTTGAACAAAGGACTCCTTTACTAAGCTTATACCTGAAGGAAGCCATAGACTCCCTTCCCTCCCCCACCCATACCATAGTCTCCAGAATATTTGTAACAGCACTTATTGTGCTAAAATGGGGGGAAGAGTAACTTTTAGTTGGACAAATAAATTATACACATAAATGTAATAGAGTATTACTGTGTTGTAAGAAATAATCTGGGATGAATTCATAGAAGCAAAGAAATATCTGTATGAATTGATAAAGAGTAAAGTAAGCAGAACCAAGAAAACAATACACACACTAACTACAGCAGTATAAATGGGAAGAACATACTAAATGTAATTAAGAATAAATGTAGCAAAATTATAAAGAGCAAATAGAACTCAGAGATATGAGAAGGTACCCCCCAGCTACCCCTTTTTTGGATATGAGAGGCCCATGAATGTTGTATATTATACATGTTTTGGACATTTTCAATGTATTGATTGGTTACACTGACTTTTTCCCCCTTCTTTCCAAAATGCTTTTAGCCACATGGGATGGCTCTCAGGGTGGGGCGTAAGAGGAAGGGATACCTGTAATTTGATCTAAGAAACAGAAAACATTTATAAAAGCTTAATAAAATTATAATAATTTTCACCTTTATTCATCACTTTCAAATTAAAACTAATTTCCCATACATGAGTAAATCAAATATTTGATGTGAAAACAGGACACAGATATCTTGATTTAACTATATTTAAAAACACCTCCAGAGAAGATAACCTGCATTTTTCCCAGAAACATTAGATGATCAAAAAAGTGTTCCCACTCCCATATCCTTTCTTTTTCTGTGCATGATGTTTCTAATGCAGAACAGTCAAGCCATCTGGGCAAGTACCCAGTTTATAGATTCAATTTTTCTAGGTTCACCGACTCTGATGAATGGGCTATGTTTTGAAGGAAAATCTGAATCAGGACTGAGTTGATGAGGAAGGAGACCCACAAGAATCATGAGCATTATTTCCCCTTTTTTAATCAGGATTAAGTTACTTACCCACAATCACACAGTTAATAATTATCTGAGAACTCAGGTCCTTCTACTTCCAGGGCTGGGACTCTACCTACTGCACCACCTAGTTGCCTTTAAACATTCTCTTCCCAACAGTTCTTTTTGTCTGCCTTATTTTAAATTTAATCCAGAGATGACAAGAATTTAACTATTTCCATACAATTGTGTTCACTAATTATTAAGTACCATTTAAGTCTAAAAACAAAACAAAACCTTATTTCCCTACACGACTCATTAAAAAACAACAGAGGAGAATAAGCTTTAGTCATTTTCTTAGTAAATTTAGCAAAAAATCAATAATGAAAATGAGAGAGTAGAGATGACAAAAATTAATAAAACATTTTTACTTGAATTAGAAGGCATAGAAAAAGTCCATATTTAATGTAGACATACACACATATACAAATTTTTTTAAAAAATTAGAAAGTGAAGACTTGTAAATGATACTGAGAAGCTTTGCACCAATGTACATTTCTACTCTCTTTTCATTCATTTTCCAATTCCTATCATCTCTCTACTCCTTCCTAATTAGAACCAGACTATGCAAATTACCAGGGAACCAAAGGAAGGACAAAACCTATTATATCCAAAAATTATGTTTTAATCTGCGCTCTGAGTCCATCACGTCTCCATCAGGAAGTGGATGGCATGTTTTATTATGAGTCCTCTGGAACTGTGGTTGGCTATTGTATTGATCAAAATTCCCACATATTTCAATGCTGTGAGAGAAATGAGTATTAATAATCAATGATTTGGTCAGATCCAGCATTTCCCCCTTTTTCTAAAGTTTTGATTTTAAAAGTTCAATCTCTTAATTGAAAAATTGCTAATAATGAGTTTGGATTAACTTTCTTGCTCAGATTGAAGAGGCTATTGTGTTTTACTCAGGATTGGATGGAGATAAATTCTTTGACTAGATTGACCAAGGCTGGGGTTAATTTAAGAGGTGAACAACATGATCAAAATTCAAATCCAATCCCTTATGGTAATATTTATTCTCTCATTTATTAGTCAGTCATTGTTAATTGCCACCCTTTAGAATCCCTCTCTTGCAAAAAGGTAAACCTTGGGCCTGCCATGATTATCTTTAATCTAAATGATCATCCTTTAATTAAAATGCTGGCATTATTAATAAAATGATTAAATAACTCAGAAATTATGTCTCTCTTAAACATTTTAAAATACCAGTTATTTGTCTTTACAATATTGTCATCACAAGTTAAGTCATTATTCTGGTTTTGCTCACATAACTCTATATCAGTTCGCATAAACCTTCCCAGGATGAAGCCATCTTCACATCATTTGTTACAATATAATAGCATTCCATCACGTTTATAAGCAAAACTGGTTCAGCCTTTCTTCACTTTCCAATTCTTTGTCATCTCCAAAATAATTGTTCTAAATACTTTTCTACATCCTTAGAGAGTTTTTTTTTTTTTTTTGGTTGTTCCATGTTTTCCTTAGAATGAATCCATTGTTTACAATAACCTTCTTCTAACTCCTCTCTCTCCTTTCTTTCCTTTCCATCCTATTTTCCTGTTAAACGAATTGTATTTCTGCACCCAGCTTTGTGTGTGTGTGTGTGTGTGTGTATCTATTTTTTCCTCCAATTGACCAGTTTACTTGAAAGTATGGCTTAAGTATCAACTACTTCCTGCAGTCCTTCCTACTTGTGTCATTTGTCATATTTGCAAATTTCTATGCCCCAAATAAAAAAAGAAAAATCTTGTATTTGAGCCTTGAATTTTTTTTTAATATTGATGTTTTAAAAATATTTAGTTTGTTATTAATTTAATTTAAACAATATTTTAAAAGTTTAAAATTCAGTTTGGAGAGGCACTTCAATACAGTCTAGGAGAAAGACATTGGTATGCAGTCAGAAATCTAGAGTCATCTTAAGTTTGAATTCTGGCTCTGAAATTAATGAATGACCCATGACAAATTATTTTACTTCTCTTACCTTTTCCAAATATGTAAAATAGGAATAATAATAATATTTGTCTATTGTATAGATTTTTTATGGGTAAAACATTTCATAAAATTTAAAAATGCATTAAAATGTAAGTTACTCATAATTACTTCTTTCAAGTTTTTCATATGACCAACATGTACATATCCCTAAAATTTCTCACTCACTCCTTTCCTTCTGTTTTTCTTCCATTGATCATCAATTAGCCCTTATATTTATATGTATGATGATCATTTGCTTCTGTTTTTATCACTTTGCATTATTCCATCTTCATATTTCTATCTGTCGTTCTTGATTGGTTTATTCTATTACATTGCTGTTCTCATTTGTTTAGCCATTCCATAACTGTTGGAAAGCTGATTGTTTCAAGTCTTTGAAAACTATCCATAATGTAGTTATACACATACACATAGACACATGTATATATGAGACATCCATGAGGGAGAGACAGAGAAAGAAAAACAGACAAAGTTTCCTGGGGCACTAAAAAGGTTGAATAATTTGCCCGTAACCACACAACCATTATATGTGAAAGGCATAGATGTGAGCCCAGGATTTTTTACTCTAGTATTCTATCTTCCTTCACTATGTTGAATTGCTTATGTGATTTTAGGTTATATGTTTATGTTAGTTTCCAAAGAAAGGAGGTGCATTGTGCTTTATAAGATTCCTCTTGAAATATTGTGTTCTATTCTGGATACCTCATGACATCATTAGATCACAAATGTAGAACTGAATCCTTAGAAATTATTTAATATTCTTTTCCTTATTTTACAAATGAAAGCTGGAGGTTCAAATGAGGGGGGATGATTTAACTTAAATTCCACAGGCAGTAAGTGGCAGAGTTGAGATATGAATTCAAGCACTCTTGTCTCTACATCCTGTCTTTTTTCTAGTGTATCATGCTGTCACTATCATTTAGAAAAGACATTAAGAAACTGAAATGTACCCAAAGGAATGATCTTGAGAGAAATCAAAACTGTTCCATAGAAAAATCAGAAAAAGAAATTTGGATGCTTATCCTGTCAAAGAGAGGACTTAATGAGAACATAATTACTTTTTTATGTATACCGAAGGGCTGTTAGGGTTAATTTGTTTTGTTCTAGAAAACATACCTAGTAATAGAAGGTGGAAATTGTGAAGAGGCAGATTTTGGCCAGGTAGAAGTACAAGTTTTCTATCAATTAAACCTATCCTGTGATAGAATGGGTAGCTTTTAGAAGTTGCAAGTTCACCATTACTGAAGATCTTCAAGCTTATGATGCCTCTTGTTAAGGATCACAGAATAATGGATTTGATGTGAAATGAACTTCAGAAGTCATATTTCAGAGGAGGCAACTGAGCATCAGAATGATCAAGAGATTTGCCTAAGATTATACACGTAGTAAGTAGAAGAGTTAGGATTTGAACTCAGAACCTCTGATTCCAATTAAAATTCCTTTGCCAATTGGGTAGATTTAATTTGTACTAGATTATATCTGAAGGTCAACCTTGACCGCAGATATAATCTAGTACAAAGTAAATCTACCCAAGTGGCACAGTGGTGGATAGAGTGCCTGCCCTGAAGTCAGAAAGATTCATCTTTTCTTAGCTTTATCTTTGGAAACAACTTCGTAGCCAAATGTAGCACACACCTGTCAACATTGTTACAAGGGAAGCTGAGGCAGGTGGATCCCTTGAGCTGAGGAATTTTGGGCTGCAGTAGGACTAAAGCTGATCAGGTATCTGGAATAAGTCTGCTGCCAATGTAGTGAGCCCCTGAAGGCAGGGCAAGGCAGGGCAGGTGTGGGGTGGGAGAGTGGGGGTGGGGGATGAGGGGGTGAGGAGGGGGGAGGACCAAGTATATCTATGGAGGAGGAAAGAAGCAAGTCAAAGCTTCCATGAAAATCATCAATGGAATCAAGAATCAAAGTAGCCATTGTACTTCCAGTCAGGATGAGCTGAGGACACTCAGGCTCAAAAAAAATAACAACAACAACAACAAAAAAAAACAAACCCAAAAAACAACAAACAAACAAAAACCCAAAACCAAAACAAAACCTGCTTTATGTTTACTTTATAACAAGGAATTTCCACACTGTCTGCTGTGCCGTCTAAAAATATTGTAAGCTTCTTGAAAGCAGGGCTGTGTCACTTTCATCGTTTCCCCAGGACCTCTTTTGTTGACTGATACATAGTAGTTATTTAAGAAATCCTCAATCATTTGAATAAATCTTTGCCAGGAGTGATGGGTTTTATCCAGGAAATATGACACTGACAAGTTTTCTTTTAAAGTATACTTTGAGAGAGAAGCTTCCTTAGTGCAGCTCTAGATTTTCTTGAGGGAACTCAGGAAAGAATAGCCATATATGACCCTTCTCCTAAGGTATAGACACAAGCAATCATGGTTATCAATCTGTGTATGCCATAACCAAGAATAGGGTATCATGCCTTGGTGATATTAATGAAATGGGAGAAACTTGCAAGGCTTTTTTTTTTTGAAAGAATAAGTAATGGCAAAGTTTTTCATATAGTTAGTCAGAAATATGTTTGCTGCAGCTATATTGATAGCAATGCCAATTTTGCTCCCTTGTGGTCTAGAGAGTTATATATTATCTTTTTAAAATTTATTTTTAATTTATGGGATAAAACAGTTATTTCTATAACATAGTACAATAAAAAAGGTCATTGCACATGAAATTGCAAATCTACTATGCACAACATACTATTCTTTTCAAATATGCAACAAATATGTAACATATTAAACATATATGTGTGAATGTAAAATTATTCTATACATCTATTTATCAATTATTTTTTCTGGATACAGATAGCATCTTTCTTCATATGTTTTTTATAGTTAATTTGGGTATTTAAAAAAGTCAAAATAACTTATTCATTCAAAGTCATTCTTTTCCTCTTCTCTTTTATTTACTTAATATTTTCCCTAGTTACATTAAAAATGTTATTTATAGTTATTTTTTAAAATTTTTGAGTTCTAGGTTCTCTCTTGTATCCCCACCCACCATTAAGAAATCACTTGTGAAGTTATACAAAAAATTCCTTTAAAAATCAAGTTGTGAAAAAAATATAGATCTCCCATCCTAATGAAAACAAAAACACTCAAGAAAAATTAAAAAAAAAGAGAGAGAAAGAATGCTTCAATATGTATTCAAACACAATCAGTTCCTTCTCTGGGTACAGATAGTATTTTTCATTATGAGTCTTTCAGAGTAGTTGTGTATGATTGCATTGCTGAGAATAGAAAAGTCATTCACAGCTGGTCATCCCAGAACATTGCTATTACTTTTTAAACAGTACATTTCATTTTGCTTGAGTTCATGGTGGACATTCCAGGTTTTTTTTCCCTGAGAGCATCCTGCTCATAATTTCCCATAGAAGAATAATATTTGATCATAAACACATACCGTGGTTTATTGAGCCATTCCCCAATTGGCGGGCATCCCCTCAATTTCCAAATTTTTCCCTTAGAAAGGAGTTGCTATGAATAATTTTTTGGACATATAGGTCATTTTCCTTTGTTTTTCCCAAATCTTTTTTGGTACTCAAGCCAAGCAGTGGTATTGGGAGGTTAAAGGATATGCATGAATTTATAACCCTCAAAGTCATTATTTTTCTTTTCTTTAATGCTTTCTTTAGGGATAGAAGCAAAAAGGTTGAGAGAAGCCAGGAAATCGCCTGAGCCTTCTCCACGTTCCCTTAGAAACAAT
>JAJPUD010003354.1:35065-85844 GCA_023553655.1 Myrmecobius fasciatus | reverse complement strand
TATATATATATATATATATATATATATATATATATAGAGAGAGAGAGAGAGAGAGAGAGAGAGAGAGAGAGAGAGAGAGGACAAATATATGAGTTGAATATAAAGGGATAATATTTAAAATAATGATGATATTAAGGGATGAGAGAGGAAAGTACTGGGAGAAGGGGAAAGGGTATAAATTATCTGCCATAAAAGATGGAAGAAAAAGTTTTTACAATGAAGCAGAACAGGAGGAGGAAAGATTAAGTGAACCTTACTCTTATTAAAATTGATTCAAATAGGAAATAACATACACTCTCAATATGGGTATAGAAATCTATTTCACCCTGAAGGAAACTAGAAGGGGAATAGGATACAGGAAGGGGGAAGAGTGATAAAAAAGAAGATATATTGGGGGAGAGAGTGGTCAGTAGCAAAATACTTTTGAGGAGTGACAGGGTGAAAGGAAAGAGAATAAATGGGGGAAATACAGTTAGCAATAGTAATTGTAAAAAGAATTTTGAAGCCTCATTTTTCAAATGTGGAAGAAACTGAGACAAATTTAACAAATAATGTGATCTATGCCCCAATTGATAAATGATCAAAAAATATGATGTATGCCCAAAGGGCTATAAATTCATACATATCCTTTGACTTAACAATATCGCTACTAGGCATAAATGCCAAAAGAGTTTTTTTAAAAAAGGAAAATGACCTATATGCACAAAAATATTTATAATAGCTCTATTCTCAGGGCAAAAAATTGGAAACTGAGACGATGCCCATCAATTGGGGAATGGCTCAATAAACTATGGTGTGTATTTGTGATAGAATATTATTGCTCTATAGGAAATAATAAGCAGGATGCTCCCAGAAAAACACCTGGAATGTCCTCCATGAACTCAAGCAAAGTAAAATGTACTGTATACAAAGTGATAGCAATGTTCTGGGTTGACCACTTGTAAATTACTTTGCCATTCTCAGCAGTACAGTACATTCTACAGCAGTACATAAATCCTTCTCTGAAGGACTTATGATGAAAAATCCTCTCTATACTCAGAGAGAGAAATGATTGTATCTGAATACAGATTGCAAGGCGCTCTCTCTCTCTCTCTCTCTCTCTCTCTCTCTCTCTCTCTCTCTCTCTCTCTCTCTCAACTTTATTTTTCTTGAGGGTTTTTTTCCCATTATGGTGGAAGATCTGTTTTCTTTCACATTATGACTTTTATGTTTTGTATAACTTCACATATGGTTTCTTAACTTGAGCTGGGGATAAGGAGAGAACCTGAAATTCAAAAGTTTTAAAAACAAATGTAAAAAATTGTTTTAAATGTAAATGGGTGAAATACTTAATAAACTAAATTAATTAAAAGTGAATAGAGAAAAATAAAATAAAATGTCAATCTTAAAAAAAATGACTTGGGAAATGGAAAGTCACATTTTAGGAAGAGTATAAAAATGAATGATTTGCTTTCATGAGGCATGAAATAAAGCAGTATGTATTGTGTTATATACAAAGTTCCAGGGAATTAGTTTACACTGAATTAATCATTTTATTAATTATCCTAGTAATTTATTAGTAAGATGGATTCTGTGTTATTCTTGAATGCCAAAGATCTCTCAAGGAACCCACTTAACACTTAAATGCTGTTGGATGAATGGATATTTTTGAGGGTAGTAATCAACCCTGATAAATTAATAGGAAATAGAATTACTACTATGAGAGGTGGAATTATTCTGATGAGGGTCTGAGGCATATGACATCACTCAGTCTTGGTCAAAGAGACTTGGGAATACATACCCATATCATCCTATCTAAAATAATCTTGTTAAAAAGGAAAATCCCCTTTTATCCAGTCTTCTGAGTAAAACACAGAGACAGAATCCATCAAATCACTTAAACTAAAATTTCTTTACTTTTTGATCAGATTTGAATTTTCTCTCTCATTATTAGATCTGTTTTCCAAAGACTGCCTGAATAATGTAAAGGGGTTGATTTCTGAATGAGGAAATAGAAAAGAGGAACAACCTTATTCCTAATTCTATAATTAGTAATTACTATAAGAGGGAAACAATCTTTTTATTCAATATGTATTGCCAAAGATCTTTTATTAACAAGGACATCCATATTGGCTCAGGCAGTTGCTACATTTTTTTCGGCCTGGGCTCATTGTAGCATTACTTTATGATGATTAAATGACTGTAGAGAAGTATGATAGTCTATAGAAAAATGAATAGTGAGGTAGAAGTTAGAAGATCTGAGTAAAGATTACTAATTGGGATTGGGATTATTTACAGATCAATTGAAGTATCTGAGCCTTAGCTTACCCATATACAAAATAGGGAATGGAAAATTTGCTATATTTAACTCATAGGGTCAATTTGAAAAAAAAACCCATCATTTTATAAATTGCACTACATTATAACAATATGACTTTTCAGGAGTTTTTGCATTTTGTTAGCACATTTCATAGCTAATTATTTGCATATATATTGTAGGTACTTCCTCCTCCTCTAGTACAATCTCTTGAGGAAAGGTTACTTTATTCTTGTAACACAAGTTTCTATCACAGTGCATCTTATACACTAATAATTTAATAATTGATCTTTAAATTGAAATAATCATCATGTACAATCCCAATTCTATGAGACGAACAGTAGAAACTCAAATAATATTGGTGATGGGCTTTTGGACCACAATTATTTTTTTTTTGATGAATGCAAAGAATGGCAAAATCATAGGTCCAAGTTCTGCTTTTGCCATTTACTATCTGGGAGATAAAATCAGGCAAGTAATTTACATTATTTGAACTGAGCTACTCATCTGTCAAATCAAAGGGATTAAACCTATCTTTCAGATGTGTCACGATCCTCAATGTAAAAAAAGACTTTTTTAAAAAAGTTGAAAGAGATCTTAGAGGAAGGAAAGGGACCCACATGTGCAAGAATGTTTGTGGCAGCCCTTTTTGTAGTGGCTAGAAACTGGAAACTGAAGGGATGCCCATCAATTGGAGAGTGGCTGAATAAATTATGATAAATGAATGTTATGGAATATTATTGCTCTGTAAGAAACGACCAGCAGGACGATCTCAGAGAGGCCTGGAGAGACTTGCATGAGTTGATGCTGAGTGAAACGAGCAGAACCAGGAGATCATTATACACAGCAACAACAATATTACATGATGATCAATTCTGATGGACATGGCTCTCTGCAACAAAGAATTGTCTCAAACCAGTTCCAATTGTTCAGTGAAGAAAACCATATACACCCAGAGAGAGGGATATGAAATATGGACCACAACATAATATTTTCATGCTCTCTATTGACGTTTGCTTGCATTGTGTTTCCTTTCTCTGATTTTCTTTTTTTTTTTTTCTTGTAGGTAGGATTTTTCTTGCACAACTTGTCAAGTATTTCAACATTATTAACATGTAGTGGACTTCTTGCCATCTAGGGGAGGGGAGGGGACTGGGGGTAAAATTTGTTAGGGAAAGCTTTGTAAGATCAATGCTGGGGAACTACCCATACATGTGTTATACAAATAAAAAGCTTTAATTAAAAAAAAAAGTTTAAAGATCAGCACCAAGGCCAGCAAGTTCTTTCGCCTTGATTCTAGAAATGCACGTTGATGCTAGAACTTTGGGACTTTGAAAGGAGCAGATAAAAAGATTATGACAATGATTATTGAGCAGAAGTATAAAATCTTACCGTTCCCATATAAAATCCCTCTTTCTTTTTCCAGGGTTGGATATGAAAAGAGTGACTTGTTTTGTTTCTTTTTCCCCTTGATGAAAAAGTTACCCCAAGTTTCTGCTTTTGGCTCTTTGTCTTTGAGTAGTAGGAGTACATTTAAATAATAGAAACAAACCTGAAGAAAGCCTTAACCCCAGTATGATGTAAAGTCCGCAGACACAAAAGTGCTATTAAAATGTTGCATTTACTAATTTATGGGCCACTCTCAAAACCATTGTTAAAAACCGAGGTAGCTTGAGTGATATCACTGAAAATGCAAATATCCGTGTTGAAGACACTATGGAATTACTTTAGTGACCCCCATCCCTTTTATTGTACTTTCCACCCTTAATCATAACTCATACAAATTCTTTTAAGATATTAGAACTTCTTAAATTTGCTTTCAGCTTGGCAATACTGTCTTCCCCTGACCCCCCACGTCTTTTAAGCCAAAGAAATAAAGGAAGGAAAAAATCAAAAAGAAAGAGAGGAAGAAGTGAAAGGAAGAGAGAGAGAAAGGAAGGACAGGAGAGAGAAAGAATGAAAGAAAATAAAATTAAAAATTTACTCTGCAAAATACTGAGAATATAAATACAGACAGTAGTTTGCAGGGAGCTTACATTATACTGGAGAGAAAACAGGTATGGAAGGTTTTAGTTGCAAGTTAGGAAAAAAGAATTCCTTGATGCTTAGCATGAGATGCAAAAGAAATGTAAATGCCTGTTCCATAGAAAGTTTTAATTTGCACAAATTCAGGAGAAAGGTGTAATGGTGAGAATTTGTGGTCCATATTTATTTGAGTGAAATAATGACATAATGCTGAAATTGTCCTTTTTATCCTAGAATTTCTCAGTATAGTTGTCATGGTATTACATACTCTAAAATCGAAAGGAATTTCAGAGGCTACCTTATGTCAACTATACCTGAGCTAGAATACCCTGTCTAGCATCCCTGACAAGTGAGACAAGTCATTGTCCCTAAAAGACTTTATTTTTTCTCATTAAATAGTTGCTTTTTGGAAAAAGTGGGCTGAGAAATGGTAACTAGATTAATTGGAGAATAACAACATCACATAGGAGTGATAGGAGAGTTTAGTCCAAATCTCTGGGATCTTAGACTCTTCTTGGACTATGAGGGATGACCTACAGTATTAAGGCATACCCATGTGGAGGACCTTGATTTAGTAGGATGGTTAGAAATAAAGAGCTAATTGCTGACTGTAGCTCCTGACTTTCCACTTGGAGTAAACTCTCCTTGAACAACAGATTGTTAAAGATAGCTTCCTTAATGAATTCCTCTTGGACATCCTGTATATATTCCTTCTTTTCACCTCAGGTCGTAAAAACAGATGCCTGAAGGGTTCATTCAGAAGAAAGGATCTGGGTCCATGTCTTATGCAAGGGGCAGGTGTTGATGGCATTAAGGTTGATGGAAGTATCCTCTTTACTCTAACCCTCAAATAGAAAAGTAATACTAGTGATTGCAGGAGGCACAGTGCAGTGAAGGGTAGTTACAGATGCCATTGCGATCTCCTCATGTGAATATTTCTGGGTACAAGCATGGCCAGAGATGGTCATGTTAGGCTTCAGCAACATTCTTTCCAAATAGACATGGTGATTATTCAGAACATTGTAGAAAGCAGCCAAGACCTTCTCAGTGACATACTGACAATACTTCAGATCATGTTCTACATAAGGGAGGATCCCTGGCTCCACAATGGGGACAGTGCTATTCTATGGGCAAATGCTGGCATAACGGACTAGCATATTGACATTCTCCATAATGGCAAATGGGAAAGGTTTATTATTCCCAATCTTTAGTAAATAATGCCATTTGGCAAAATCAACCTCATCCTTCTTTTACTAGGCACAGCTCTCACTCAGCCCATTTTGACTTTGGGTGGTGGTCTTGCCATTGGTCCCTTCCAGAGGCACCACACCTTTGTTCTCCTTGATGTCCACAATATTATTCTTTGCCTTTATGACTTTGGGGAAGGTATGACCATCATTGGTTTTTTGGTAAAGTTTCTTATAGAAAAGGCTAACTTCCCTAATAGAGGAGTTCACTTGATCATCTACTGTCAGAAGTAACTGCCTATAGAAGCACCAATTTCCCTCTGCATGCTCAATTTCAATGAACTGCAGCCGCTTTGCAATGCTACCAGTGGACTCATCTGCAGCCGAGATTCCATTGCCTGGAGCAACAATTTGGTGAGCTATATCAGACAGTTCTTTCTTTTGCTCTGGTATCAATATTGGGTATTGGCAAAGCATGTTTTCCTTGGCTATGCTTGGTAGTTTCTGGCAAGAAGCAGACTGCTTATGGTTGGAAACCAAACTTCTGCCTAAAAGACTTTCAGTGATGAATAACTCACTCTCTTATAAGGAAGGGCATTTCACTTTTATTTTTTTTATTTATTTATTTTTTATTTTATTTTATTTTATTTTTTTAAATTTTATTTTATTTGCATAACATATGTGTGGGTAATTCTTCAACAATAACCCTTACATAGCTTTCCGTTACAAATTTTTCCCCCCAACTCCCCACCCCTCCCCTAGATGGCAGGATATCCACTACATGTTAATTATGTTAAAATATTGGCAAATCGAATATATGTATACATATTTCCAAACTTATCATTGTTGTGCAAGAAAAATCTTATCTACACAAAAGATATATCAGATAAAGGAAACACAATGTAAGCAAACATCAATCAAGGAGTATGAGAATGTTATATTGTGGTCCACATTTCGCATCTCTCTCTCTGGTTGTATATGGCTTTCTTCAGTGAACAATTGGAGGTGGTTTGAAACATTTCATTGTTGAAGAGAGCCATGTCCATCAGAATTGATCGTCATATAGTACTGTTGTTGCCGTGTATAATGATCTCCTGGTTCTGCTCATTTCACTCAGCATCAGTTCATGTAAGTCTCTCCAGGCCTCTCTGAAATCATCTTGCTGGTCATTTCTTACAGAACAATAATATTCCATAATATTCATATACCATAATTTATTCAGCCATTCTCCAATTGAAGGGCATCTATTCAATTTCCAGTTTCTAGCCACTACAAAAAGGGCTGCCACAAACATTCTTGCACATGTGGGGCCTTTTCCTTCCTTTATGATTTCTTTGGGATATAAGCCTAATAGAAATGCTGCTGGGTCAAAGGGTATGCACAGTTTGATAACTTTTTGAGCATAGCTCCAAATTGTTCTCCAGAATGGCTGTATCCGTTCACAGCTCCACCAACAAGGGCATTTCACTTTTAGACAGAGCTAATTTGTTAGGAAATTTTTCTAACATTGAGCCAAAATCTATCATATGTAACATACATATGAGTACCACTTCTGTCCCTCCAGGCCAATTAGGACAAGTCCCATCCATTCATGTGACAGTAAATTATTCCTATTCTTTTAAAACAATCCTCTTATGGCATGGTTCTGTTTTTTGTTTGTTTGTTTGTTTGTTTGTTCATTTTTTGCCATCCTCCTCATCCTTGTATGGACAAAATTGAACGTGTCAATATATGCCCAGACCTAATCACAATAATCAGTTTGATTAGGGCTGAACTAAACTTTTCTTATTATGGATACCATGAGCAATGTTAATATTGTAGTCTAAGGATCACATTACCTTTTGGGGCTACCATATCACACGGCTTCAATTAAATTCAACAAACACATATAGGAACTTAATATGTGGAAGGTGTCAGGAAGACAATAAAGCCCTTGTCTTCCTGCTATGGTACACTTTCCTTATCAATAATTTTTTATCATCATTATAATTTTATCATCTTTTTTTGGGAAAAAGTAAATAAAAACAACTTAGAAACAAGAGTAAAGAGGATAAGTTATGATGTGAATAATTCATGAAACTGAAATAGCCCTAAAGTGACCTATTTAAATATGCTGTTATGTTTTAAATAGGAAATAGATAAAGGAATAGACATTGTCAAGGACTATCCTAATTCTCTATAGGCATTTATAGGTAGGTCCTTATTAGTGACAATAATGAATCCTGTGAAGTGGTAGCATTATTTGAATTTACACCACATAGTTTCATTAAGTTGGAACCAATTATATTTTGCATAAGCAAACATTCAAATAGAGTTAATTAAATAAAATATATCTGATCACTTCATTGAATTCATTATTTGTACTAATTAGAACTGACCTTTAATTGACATAAAATAATGACCACAGTGAGGAGGCCAAAAGAATCACTGCTTTAGGCAATGAGAATTTGATTGTGTATCATAGACACATGGCAGCCAAGAGCAACAGTGACTTGGGATATACATAAATTTATAAAATCTTATAGAAGAATATGGTGGATGATTATGAAGAATACTTGCCTGTAAATCTGAGAAGAATTTTTGAAAGAAAATAGCAGTTTCCAAAAACTTGTTGTGATGTATAACCTATATGACATTGCTTGCTGTCTTGGGGAGGGAGGAAGTAAGGGAGAAAGAGAAAAAAATGGAATTCAAAATCGCATAGAAATGAATGTGACATTTATATGTAACTGAAAAAATTAAATACTATTGAAATTAAAAAGAAAAAAGAAAACTTGTGAGATCCTATCTCAGTCTGCAGTTCTTTTTGATCTGATACATATAGAACATTAGTAATTTTGAGTATTGCAAGTAGTTACTTTTAAAACAGATATACACATTTAATATAATTCTTTGCACTTTCAATAACTTCAGATGATGATGATCCATATCAATTTTTAGCAGGACCTGAGAGAGGCAGTTTCCATATCCTCCTTGGAGAGGTTATTCTCCTCTAGATGTTTGCACAGATTAGAGTCCATTTCTGAACCCCATATATTCACACAGGGTCAACTCCTTATTGTCTCACAACAGCTGTTATGTTGGTTATGTTATCACATCTATCACTCATTTCTATTTCTTACCTATGATAGATCCAATTAAGTAAGATCATGCAAAAGGCATTAGAACCTGTAACTGAAAGGAGGAAAAGTAAATAGATGAAAATAAAAACAGAGAAGACCAATTAATATTTCTAAAATAAATGATTTTCTTCATCAATATCAGTGAAGCTTCCATATTGATACTTTAACATCTCAAACTTTGATATATACTACTACATGTGGAAATAGAAATGGCATTGAAGAAGACAAAGATGAGAAAAGTAACTGAATTAAGCCAAGTATATACAGAGGAGCTTCATTCTGGAGGTGATATAGTTTTGAAGCTGTTCATCATTTCTCAGGCCATCTAAAAGAAGAATAGATATATAATAACTGCTATTATATCATAAAAATATTCACTAGAAGCACAAGGCATGTCAATTGATGCAAAAATTTACTTGGTGCTTTGAGGTATTTTGCAATTCCATTCTTTCTAATATTTTTCATGTTTAGAAAATAGTGATGAAGAGAATTAGTATCTACTGACTCATATGCTCACTTTCTCACCTTTCAAAATCTTTATGGAAATCAGCTCAATATATATTGGGGTTGCCCTTGATAAAAATGTCAAAAGGAAATAGCCATGCTTTCACCTCTGATATTCTATCACATTTTAGTTTGGAAATTGAGAAGTACAGAAATCACAACATTTCACTTCACTTGATCGTTGACTATGTTAAAAAGAAAAGTATAATTGATTTAGTACAGCAGAATCCTGTCCTATATATTTCCCTAATAAGATTTCTTCCATGCATTAGTTAATAGAGGACATCTTGAAAGATTCAGCAATGGCACTCACTTTGTTTCTCTGTTTATGATGAAATATAAAATAGGGAGACCTGTGCTCACCAAAGGTGTTTGCCAGTCTCATGGCAAAATTCCAACATACAGTCCCAGTAGAATAGGGATTCTCTATATAGGGATAGGTTCTCCAGATGCTCCTATTTTCATATGAAATTCTGATGATTTGATTAATCTCTGACACAATGAAGAAATACTTAACAATAATAATAATTTGCAATTATATAAACTCTGCTATATGTCAGGCACCATGCTAAGAGTCTTACATATATTTCATTTGATCATCATGACAATCCTCTGAGTAGGTACTATTGTCCCCATTTTACAACTAAGAAAACTGAAGCAAGCAGGCTAAATGACTTACTCAAGCACAATATTTGAGACTAAATTTGAATTCAGGTCTTTCTTACTTTAAGGTCCAGACCTCTCTCTTCTGGGTCACCTAGATTCCTCCTAATTCCATGCAATCCACAATCATTTATGTGCAGCTTCATACAATAAAATTTATGCAAATAAAGAATGTATATTATTCAGCTTGTGCTATGTGCTTTGAAGGACAACCTACAGAGAAAGTGTCTCAGTCCATGTGTTTTTGATAAATTACATATTTAGAAAATTAACAGAGCTCAGAAGTGAATCAGAGCAATAGAAGAAGTTCCATTTCATCTTTTCTGGAAATATTTTATTTTTTCAAATTACATGTAAAAGCAATTTTATTTCATCTTTCAGCATTCTAGGATTTTATGGTTGGAAGAGACTTTAGTGATAATTTCATCTAACCTCCAAAATAACCCTCTGTCTAACATATTCCCAAAAGGTTCCTAGCCTTTTCTGGGAAGAGAAACCTACTATCTCCTGAGGTAGCCCATTCTGCCCTCTTTTTCTTTTAGCAATTTTTTCCCTTATGCCTAGCTTAAATTTACCTCTTTATAATTTTGGGTCAAACAGAATGTTTCTTTCTTTCACAGGGATTCAGCCTTTTAAATACTGAAACATATCCATCTCAAATCCTCTCCTTCAGGCTAAATATTCCCAATTCATCAGCTGATCTTCATATGGCAGAATTGCCCTTGTCCTGGTCACTATCTTTCTTGCTCTTAACCGGACAAGCTCCAGCTTATATATCCATCCTAAGATGTGTTTCCCAGAACTGAATATAATACTCCATTTTTGATCTAACCAGATCAGAGTACAATGTGATTGTCTCCTCCTTTTTTCCTGGAAGCTTTGCCTTTCTTAATGCATCCCAACATCCCATTAATTTTTTTTTAAGTTTGGTTGCCACATCACTGCTAAGTCATACTGAATTTACAATCTTCTTTAGGGTAATTAACATAGCATTTTGATGTTCTCAAACTCTTTCCTGAAATTAAAAAAAAATCTCATTTTTAAAAACATCATTATTGCTCTAGCTTATGTGGGTAAAACTCATGAAGTAGAATAATCTCCAAGAAACCAAATTTGTAGTCATCACTTGGGCAATGGAGTGATATACAGTGGATTTAGGTAGGTTACAGGATTTTAACAGTGATACATAGCGTGCATTAAGTGGTCTAAAAATTATCAACAAATAGATGTATGACCAGATAAGGAAGTGAGGTGGTCATGCAGAGAGAGTGAAGGATGATGTATGGATATCCTATTTATTTTACTGGTACTCACGGGAGAGGGACATTTTCTGATAATGAGCTCTCCTCTTTCTCTTCTTGGAATGTTTGATGCTGCAAGTGCAAGGGTTGACTTGAGAGGAGAGCAACATGGCTAACAGTCATAAAATTTTAGCTTAGAGGAGCAGCTAGGTGGCTCAGTGGATAGAGCACCAGCGCTGAAGTCAGGAGGACCTGAGTTCAAATTTGATCTCAGACACTTAACACTTCCTAGCTGTGTGACCCTGGACAAATTACTTAACTTCAATTGCCTCAGCCAAAAAAAAAAAAAAATTAGCTTAGACTCTTACCCACAGTTTAACTACAGAATGGATATAGGTGTATAGCTCCAGGCAAACTGAGACCTGAAAAGGCCTTTGCATAAAAAGGCCAAGGTCCCCCATTGCATCTGAAGCCACCACTAATCACTGAACTATGTCTTGCTAGTAGATCTTGTTGACTCTGGAGGAGAGAGTGATCCTGAATTCTCTGCACAACTCTGCTTCATTTAAATCCAATTCACTTGCAAGTCAAGATATCACCTTCATGATGTCATTATTCTTTAAGAATGAAGGATGAACAACAAAACTCTAATTGTAACAGCTTACTTCTGATGGTTCAGAATTCAAGAGCATCATGGGTGAGGGTGAGAGGGACACAGAGGGACAAAATAGAGATAATAATCACAAAGCAAATTGATTCCTTCTGTTTTCTGCCTCTTCTTGATGCAGTTGGCAGATTTTGAAGGTTCTCTGTGTCCTTTATGTTTTATGTCTTTGAATTTTAGACCAGAAGTGTGTTTCTACTTAGAGCACCTGGAAAGGTATGTGTTTTTATGGTAGTGATGGGGAGCTGGAGAGCACGCCTAAAATCCCTTGGCAAGGAAGATGTGACCCAAAGTTTCAAGGATTGTCCAATCCATAGATCAAATCATGGGGGTTTGTTGGCTTCTCATAAATCTCACATCTCTCAAACAAAACAGGGACAAAAATTTTCTCCGTCACCAATGAAACTTTCTAGGGAAGTTGGTGGCTGCTAAATGGGTATTGCTTAGTCTGACTTGTGATTTGGATCATATTTGAGACTCTAAAGTCATGTTTCACCATCATAGATAAAGTGATGGGGGAGGATGTTGGAAACGTTGTCTAAATATTGGTAAGAGAGAAGGATTGTAATATAAACAGAGCCATAATTAATCAGGAAATTGAAATTAAATGATACAGGCCTATGACCATATTAATGTTACCCACTAAAGTTAGGTAGAAGTTGTATGGAAGTTAATTTACCTGGGAGATGTTTGAGATTTATAAGAAATGTACAAAGATGTACATGTATTTATCAATCTTCACATGAGGTTCTCAAAAACTGTAGACAATAATGGTACAAAATATTTTCAACATTTGCTTCCCCAAACTACATTTTTTAATGTTCTGGTGCCAGCTGCCAGGGGAAGGAGGATTGAACTCAGTTTTTAAGCTTCAAAAAGGCAGCTCTAGGTGGAATTTGTAGCACATATATCTTCATTTTATTGATGCCCAGGCTTTACAGAAGTATAAGACCCAGTTAGGGACCCACCAATAGACCCTCTGGGGAATGTAGACATGCTGTAGCAGAGCCTGCCTTTTTCTACCTGAGAGTGAGCAGCCTGGCCAAACAGAACAGAAGGGAAACTATACCAAAGAATATCAATCTCTGTGTCTAAGCCCCTGAAATCCTCTTTTGAGCCTTATCTGACAGTTTCTTCCCAAATACTAAATGGTGAATATCCCAAAGATTAGGCTAGTTTGATGTCTGAATACCATTACTGTTCTACAACATTGCTTTCAGATCCCAAGTAGCATTTGCCTGTAACCCAAGCAGTGGGTAAAAGGGAAGCCAAAGCACTAGATTTTCAGTAGGAAAGATATGGGTTCAAATTCTATTAATGACTTTGTAGCTATATGAAGATGGGCAGTATTCCCTGGACCTCACTTTACATGTGTAAAATGAGAATAATGTTATCAGTAATCCCGATTTTTTTTAATTATTTTGAGCATAAAATGAGAAAATTTATCATCACTATCATGTCTAGTATACAATGCTGACTGTGTTCTAGCTTTATGTACCTTTTGCAAACATCCTGTAATATATGCAAGCTTAAGTTCACTACAAATAGAAACATCCATTCCTAGAGTATTTATATATAGGATCACAACCAAGATAGGATGAGTGTAGCTTAGCTTCTAGGTCCCAGATTTAGAGGGAGCTAATAGTCATTTTCAGCCCTCAGCAGCATAGAAGTAATAGATTAAAATCTGTTTACCTAAAGTAAAAAGCTATCAAATGGCAGGCTGGAATGGTCTCAGATGCCTCCCACAAGTTGTGGCTTCCAAGTAGCCTTGTGTTTTAATAATGTTCTAAAGTATTTATTGATCCTATTTCCCCTCGCTACTCCCCACTCCTACCAAAATTAATAGTCACCCTGCCTATTCCCAACAAAGGGTATGCTGGTTCCTAGTTACTTTGGGAGAATGCTGTGGTATTTACTCCAAGAACAAAGTTACTTAGTTGTAGCTCTTTGCAGATATTTTATTTTTCATTGATAGAGTTGATGATAATACAGATTCCCAAAGAAATTGTAGATGCATTGGAAGGAGTATGGGACTTAAAATCAGAAAGTACCAATTCAAATCCGTGCTTTGCCATTTACTAATTAATGTGATTCTGAGCAAGTCATTGCCCATTCATTAGCTTGTTTCCTCCTTTATGAACTACAGATAATCATATGTGAGTTAGCTATGTTTCAGAGCAATCATGAAGGATACTCTTAATAAAGCATAAGTCTCTATAGAAATCAGATTTCATGATAGCACTAAAGGTAACCCAAACCAATCACAGATCAGGAGGATACAAGTCAGGACCCTATAATGGTAACCAGCAAGCATTCATTGCAGAGACAGAACAATTAAAGTATAGTCCAAAACAGGGCTGCCCGAAATCTTCTGATTCAAACTGAATGTCATGCCAGTTATATGACCTATCTGCTTACCAATGTGTTTTCATGGTGAACAAAACTGTGTGATGTGGAAGTCAATGCGATCTCTTTGGCAAATAAAAGTCTTGTCTTTGTGTTTCTTTCCTTTCACCAAATTATGTTCCTTGGTAAAAGGGTGCTTTCAATCAAGGGCAAAGATTGCCAAATGACTTATTCAATGTTTGACAAAGCCAGCAACTCATTAACTGAAAAGTATAGGGAAAGAAATTGTCAAATCTGCTGTGAATCCATTAGTGACTAAAGATGTTGGTAGTTGAAGCATGTTTGTAATTTAATGCTAGGGTTTTTGTTTACTTAATGATTCCTTCTTCTTTTCCTACTGCTCCCCCTCCTGCCAAATTATGTATGTATTTATTTTTATGTGAGCATGAGTGACTGTGATGGTGCCAAACTATTTCTGGAGCGTGTTCAGGTCTAGGACCTACTTTTTGTGGACATTGATGAATGTCCAGAAAAGTGAGACCAGATTAATGCAGGGAATTTACTTGGTTAAAGAAATAAGGATACTTTAGCCTAGAAAAGAAAAAAAAAACTTAGGAAAGCAGGGACATGGTCAGCTGTCTCTTTAGGTATATTAAGGACTATCCTTTGGAAGAGAGATTGGATGATTTCTTCTTAGCCTCTAAGGTCAAAACTAGAGAAGATGAGTTCTTGTGTTGAAAAAGCAAATTATGTTTAAAATATTTCAATTTATATTCATTAATCATATTGTTTCAGCACAGTGGATAGAACACAAGTTCTGGAGTCCAAAAAATCTGAGTTCAATTCACCTCAGTAGCTGTGTGAGCCTGGACAAGTCATTTACCCTCTATATGTTCCAGTTTCCTTATTTGTAAAATGGGGATAATAATAACATCTAGGTCTCATGGTTATTGTCAAATGAGATAATAAATGCGCCAGGCACTTTATGTAGTGTTTGGCACATTATAAGCACTGAATTAGAGTTACCTCTTATAATTTTTTCAAAATTGTTCTTTTAATAAGGCAAATTTGATGTAAGGAAAAGAGTCCTACAAAGGAAGCCATCCAAAGTGCATACTAAATTCTATAAAATTGTAAAAATCCAGCATTGACCTCTGAGATCCAGAGGTCTTTGCTACTTTTTAAATAGTGGCTTTTTAACTCTGCATTTTCATATTAATAAATATAGTGATAGAAGTCTACAATTAGATTTTACTTTAAATTTCGCAAGAGATCTTATTAAGGATGGGTTTTTGTTTTGGAAGGATAGGAGAGAAGAAGAGAAAAACTCCAGAGGCAATCTAAATTATGTAAATGCAAAACATATAAATATAATGAGAGACTTTTAGAGATCATTTACTCCATCTTTTAGATTAGGAAATAGAGACTTAGGAGCTTCTTTTGGAATTTGGAGATGAAAAGGCCCTTTCTCTTGGATCCAAGGATTATGATTCCTTCCTTTTTGAATGAAATTAGATGAAGGTGGACACCAATACTCCAGTGAGTGGGCATCTTGCCCATGGCTAAGCAACATGAGTCATAAGTGTGGCTTAAAAACCAAAGGAGTTAATGCAACTTTAAGCTTCATAAAGCCAGGAAGCTGATTGAGCTCTTTCAGTTTCCCTCAAAAACCATATGAAACCAAGGTTGTGAACAGTCTGATGGAATGAAACCACTCTTCATCTCAATAGAGACTGGAAGGACTTCATTAAAGGTCAGTCTCACTGTGGTGAAAGGGACACTCAGCTCAGTTTAGACTGTGTGGGGTAAAAGCCAGTGAGAAGGTCCTAATCACACCAGATCAACCACTGATATCCTCTGTCCTAGCTCAGTAACAAAGCAAACCAGTGGGGCAGCTTCCAGTCCCAGCTCAGAAAGCAAATTGCCGGCTAGGGAAACCAGGCTGTTTCCTGGAGAGAGCAAGTAGACCTATCTGCTACTTTGAGGAAGACATCAAACACCAGGGGCCTCTGGCAAATTAACAACTCAGGAAACCAAGTTGTTTCCTGGGGAGAGCAAGTAAAGCTATACTCTTCTGTTTGCAAATACCAAATACTCCTGTACTCTAAGCCAACATTCTGAGCTGCAAGAAAAGCTTGGGACAGCACGGTCCTTTACCTCAGGAGCAGAGCTCAACCATAAAAGACACAAAACAGGGGATGGAAAGAGAAATAAAAAAAATTAGCAAGAAACAGGAAAGAACTTTAACCATAGAAAACTACTATAGTGACAAGACCAAAACACCAACTCAAATGATGACAAAACACCCACCGGAGAATGATATGAATTGGTCTCAAACCTTAAGAGGCTTATTGGAAGTGCTCAGAAAAGTTTTTAAAAGGCAAATAAGAGAGGTAGAAAAAAAATGAGAAAAGAAATGAGAGGTATACAAGAGAGAGTCAACAGCTTAGAAAAGGGAGAAAAAATTGACTGAAAAAAATTACAAAATAGAATTGGTCAAATGCAAAAAAAAAATCCACTGAAGAACTAGGGCAGTTAGAGGGGGGATACATGGATGGAGGATGTGGAAATGAATGAATTCTGATGTGATGATATCAAAGAGGAAAGGAGAGAAAAAACAGGACAAATCAGATCACATGAAGATGCACAAAAGACCTGTTGCAATGTTACATGAGAGGAATTACAATAGAGGAAAAAAAGGGAGGGGGATGAAAATTGTCTGAAGCTGAATCTCATCAGTTTTGGCTCAAAGAGGGAATTAACATAATCACTTAATTCATCTTACCATATAAGGAAGTAGGAGAAGAAAGGAGAAAGAAAAGGGAGGGACTGAATAGAAGGGAGGGCAGAAACATTAGGGGAAAAGAGTAAGATAAGAGGGGTGATACAAGGGAGGGAAGGTTGAGGGCTGGGTGAGTTAGAAACAAAACACTACTAAGGAGGGACAGCTTGGAAAGAGAACAAAAGTATATACAGAGAAGAAAATAGGATGGAGGGAAATACAGAGCTAGTAATCATAACTGTGAATGTGAATGGGATGAACTTTCCCATAAAACAGAAGCAAATAACAGAGTGGATTAAAAGCAGAATCCTACAATATGTTGTTTATAAGAAACACATTTGAAACAGAGGTTTACATACAAAGAAAGGTAAAAGGCTGGAGCAGAATTTATTATGCTTCAACTAAAGCCAAAAAAAGCAGGGATAGCAATTCTGGTCTCAGATAAATCAGAAGTAAAAATAGAGATAAGAAAAAAAATCTACATCTTGTTAAAAGGTATCATAGACAATGAAGTAGTATCAATACTAAATGTATATGCACCAAGTGGCAGAGCATCCAAATTCTTACAGAAGAAAGTAAGCCAGTTAGTGGGGGGCCTCAACCTTTCCCCAAATTAGACAAATCTAACCACAAAATAAACAAGAAACTAGATTAGGTTAATAGAATCCTAAAAAACTTAAATATGATAGACCTCTGAAGAAAATTGAATATAGACAGAAAGGAATACACCTTTTTCTTGGCTATATATGGCATCTACATAAAAACTGACTATGTATGTATTAGAGCATAAACAAAAAGCAGAAGTAGTAAATTCTTCCTTTTCATACACAATGCAGGATTGAAATTATATTCAATAGTGAGGTAAGTAAACACTAAAAACTAATTGGAAATTAAATAATCTAATTCTAAAGAATGAATGGGTCACACAAAAAATCATAGAAGCAATCAATAATTTCATCTAAGAAAATGAAACAATATACCAAAACCTATGAAATACAACCAAAGCAATTCTTAGGGGAATTTTATATCTCTAAATAGTTATATGAATAAAATAGAGAAAGAGGAAATCAATGAATTGGGCATGCAACTAAAAAAAGTTAGAAAAAGAACAAATTAAAAAAAATAAATACCAAATTAAAAATTTGAAACTCAGAGAGATTAATAAAAATCAAACTAAGAAAACTGTTGAACTAATTAATAAAACTAAGAGGTGGTGTTATGAAAAAAAACAATGAAATAAATAAACCTTTGGTTAATTTGATTAAAAAAAGGAAAGAAAATCCAAATCACTAGCATCAAAAATGAAAAGGCTGAACTTACCACCAATGAAAGAGAAATTAAAACAATAATTAAGAGCTATTTTGTCCAACTGTATGCTAATAAATCTGTCAATCTAATTGAAATGGATGAATATTTCCAAAAATATAAATTGTCCATATTAACAAAAGAGTAAATAAATTACTTAAATAGTCTTATTTTTTTAAAAAAGAAATTGAACAAGTCATTCATTAATGAATTCCCTAAGAAAAAATTTCCGGGGTCAGATATATTTACAAGTGAATTCTACCAACATTAAAAAACAATTAATTCCAATACTATGTAAAATATTTGGGAAAAAATAGATAAAGAAGGAGACCTGCAAAAATCTTTCTATGAATCAAATATGGTACTGATACCTAAACCAAGAAGAGCCAAAACATAGAAAGAAAATTACAGACCAATTTCTTTAATGTATATTGATGAAAAAATTTAAAATGAAATATTAACAAAGATCAGCAAGATAATTCTCTATGACCAAGTAGGATTTATACCAGGAATATACTAGGAATGCAGGGCTGTTTAAATATCAGGAAAAATATTGCCATAATTGACCATATAATTAACAAAACCAAAAGGAATCATATAATCTCAATAGATGCAGAAAAAGCTTTTGAAGAAATACAGCACTCATTTCTATTAAAAACACTAGAGAGCATAGGAATAAAGGGAGATTTTTCATAAAATGATAAGTAGCATCTATTTAAAATCATCAGCAAACATTATTTTTAATGGGAATAAACTAGAAATATTTCCAATAAGATCAGGGATGAAGCAATGTTACTCACTATCACCACTCCTATTCAATATTGTACTAGAAATGTTAGCTTTAGCAATGAGAACAAAGAGAAATTAAAGAAATTATAATAGGCAATTAGGAGATAAAATTATCACTTTTTGCAAATGAGATGGTGATATACTTAGAGAATCCTAGAAAATCATCCAAAAATTACTTGAAACAATTCACAGCTTTTGCAAAGTTGCACACAAATCATCACCATTTCTATATATTATTGACAAATCCAAGCATCAGGAGATAAAAAGAGAAATTCCATTCACATTAATTGCAGACAAAATGAAATATCGGGGTGTCTACCTGCCAAGACAAACTAAGGACCTATATGAACACAAGTACAAAACATTTCTCACAGAAATTAAACCACATCTAAACAAATGGAAAAATATCAATTGTTCATGGGTAGATCAAGCTAATACAATAAAAATAACAATTTCTATTTAAATTGGTCTAATTATTCATTTTCATATCAATCAAATTGCCAAAGGAATATTTTATAGAGCTAGAAAAAATAATAACAAAATATACCTGTAAGTACAATATGTCAAGAATATCAAGGGAATTAATGCAAAAAAAATATTCAAAGGTGATAGCCTAGTTGTATCAGACCTAAAACTCTATTATAAAGCAGCAGTCATCAAAATCATTTGATATTGGCTAAGAAACAGAGTGGTGGAGCAGTGGAATGGATTAGATATCCATGACACAATAATCAATGACTATAGTAATCTAATATTTGACAAAGCCCAAAACTCCAGCTTCTGGAATAAGAACTTGGTATTTCACAAAAATTACTGGGAAAACTAAAAAGTAATATGTCAGAAACTTGGCACAGACCTACATTTCACACCTCAGGCCAAAATAAAGTCAAAATTGGTATGTGATTTGGGTGAAAAGGGTGATATCATAAGCAAATTTAGGAAAACAAGGGATAATTCCCCTACTGGATCTTTGGAGAAGGGAGGAATTTATGACCAAAAAAGAACCAGAGAACATGATGAAAAGCAAAATGGACAACTATGATTATATTAAATTAAAAGGGTTTTGCACAGACAAAACCAACACAATAAAGATTAAAAGGAAAGTACAAAACTGGGAAAAATTTTACAGCCTCATTTCTAAAATATGTAAAGAACAATGTCAAATTTGTAAGAATACAAATCATTCCCCAATTGAACAATTTTCAGATAATAAAATTAAAGACATCTATAGTTATGAAGAAATGTTCTAAATCAGTATTAATTAGAAAAATGCAAATTAAATCAGCTCTTAGGTACTACCTCATACCTCTCAAATTGACTAATAAGACAGGAATAGATAATAATAAAAGTTGGAAAGGATGTAGGAAAACTGGACACTAATTCATTGTTGGTGCAGTTGTGAAATGATCCAACCATTCTGGAGAGCAAACTGGAAATATGCCCAAAGGGCTATTAAACTGTGTATACCCTTTGATTCAGCACTGCCACAACTGGATCTGTATCCCAAGGAAATTATAAAGGAGGGAAAAGCACCCACATGTGCAAGAATGTTTGTAGCAGCTCATTTTGTGGTGGCAAAGAATTGGAAAATGAATAGATACCCGTCAATTGGAGAATGGCTGGATAAGTTATGGTATATGAAAGTAATGGAATATGTTTGTTCTATAAAAAATTAAACAAATTAATTTTAGAAAAACCTGTAAAGATTAATTTGAAATGATGCTGAGCAAAATAAGCAGCACCAAGAATACATTGTACACAGTGACAGCAAGAGTGTACAATCAACTATGAAAGACTTGGTTCTTCTCAGGGATTCAGTGATCCAAGGTAATCCCAATAAATTTTGGATAGAAAACAGCATCTACATCCAGGTAGAGAATTATGGAGACTGAATGTAAATTAAGCATGCTATGTTCCCCTTTTCTTTCTTTTCTTCTTCTGTGTTATATTTCTCTTTTGGATTTTTTCTCTTTTTTCCTGATTTTTTTTTCTCTCAACATGATTCTTAAAGAAATGTGTATTAAAAGTGAATGTATATTTATAACCAGAAAAAATAAAGACCTGTTAGTTTAAAAATTGGAGTTGTTGAAGAGGGAATTTTAATTCAACTGTAGGTTGAAATCACTGATTGTTGAAATTTTGTCCCTCTACACATATGGCAAAGTCATGAGAAAATCCTCAAGGATTTTCAGGATGTAGGTTTGATAGAACCTGGCTTTTTAAAATTGAATGAATATCCCTTCTTGAATAACACCTTTTCTATTACAGGGATCCTTTTTCATGGCTGACACCAGAGCAGAGTGGAGAGGTCTCCAATCTCACTTAAAATGATTACCAATGTAATTCCCTTGTGAAAAGCTGAAGTTGTTTCTAAATTGAGCTAGAAGCATTGCTTAGGACCTGTGACTCATTTTACATGGCATTTTAGTGTAGAGTAAAGAATGTTATTCTGGAAAGGAGACCTGTATTGGAGCTCTACTTCTGCATTGACTAATTCTATGATCTTAGGCAAATCTCTGAGATTTGTTTTTATCTGAAAAGTGAGTGTTGAAGTAGATGAGCTCTCTTCCAAGACTTAAATTCTTTGAATGCTTTGGAGAGGAAAAATCCTGGAGTCACAGAAGTCTCAGTTTGCACAAATGAAACTCTACATGATATGTGGGCTGATTTAACCCGTCTTTTCTAACTACCAAACATTTGGTTGGCTTTATCATAGAGTCATAGATTGGAAGTTTGAAAGGACCCTGGAGGCCATCTAACTCAAAACTCTAATTTTATAGATGAGTAAGCTGAGATCCAAAGAAGTCAAATTAATTCCATGGTTACACAGGTAGCACATGAGAGTGGCAGGAGTTAATCCCTGTTCTTCTGACTCCACAGCCACTGGATTTTGTTTTGGTTTGCTTTGTTGGTCACACTGTCAGATTTGTTTCCAAGAATGTTATTCTGTGATTCCAGATAAAATACTAAAGCTCAAAGGAGCAATGACTTGCCTAAGAACATAAAACTTATGTGAGAATTTGTTTTCAAATTCAGCTCTCTGGATTCCAAATACACTGTTCTTTCTACCATAAAACCCTGGAGAGAAGGGCATCTTACATAAGAAAATGACTATATGATAATTCCCAAACTAAAGGCTAGTAAACTTCATGAAGGACCTTAAAGTGGGGGCTGGTATTTAGTCACTATTGGTTATCATTTTTTTAATGCAGTAATTCCTTATATGTTTTAAATTAAATAATAATAAATTTCCTTTTCTATTCTTGCTTTTTCTTCTTCAAGGGGAAAAAAATCACAATCACTCTCAAATTTCCACATTGTTTCTGTTTCCAAAGCTGAAATTACACCATTTGTATATCTTTGTAAATCAGTTAACCACTTCTAGTTTTTTCTTGTAAAGCTGGAACAATACTATCCATGCAATCTATCTCATGGGCTTTTTATGAAGGTAACATGTTAACAAAATCAATAAATAGCTATTAAGTGCCTACTCTGAGCCAGACATTTTGCTAAATACTACTACTATTAATAGCTGAACTTTATGTAGATTCTTAATGTTTGCAAAATATTTTACAAATATTGTTTCATTTTATCCTTTCAGCAACCCCTGAAGTATGTGCTAGTAATATCCCCCATTTTATAATAAAGAAAACTGAGTCAGTGACTTGCCCAGAGTAATACAGCTAGTAGGCATCTGAGGTTGGATTTGAACTCAGGCCTTCCTGACTGGAGGTTCAGTGTTCTATTCACATACCACTTATGTGAGAGAGTCTTTGTGGGAGAAAGGAACAAGGAACAAAAGAATCTGCAATGTCAAACAACAAGGAACTTTAGATACTTTCTAGTTCAATACCTTCATTTTCCAGATAAGAAAACTGAAGCAAAAAGGGATTCAGTGATACTAAAAGATTATTAGAGGCAGCAAATAGCAGACCCAGATTTGAACATAGACCCTCAAATACAAATACAATTCACTGGTATTTTTCTTCTTGTCTTGTCATATTTATGAAACTCCTTCTCACCCATGTATGCTTTCATTTTTTTTTCACAGAGTCGAAAACATGCAAGCAAAGTCCGACTTTATTACATGCTCCATCCTATAGATGGTGGGTGTCCAGCCAAGAAGCTGCGATCAGAAAATGTGAGTGTATAGTGCACCTAGAGGATTCTGTTGCTGATTTGGTCTAATATTCTAAAAGTCATTTTTACCATTGTTGATATTTTATGTCATCATCTTAATTGAAAACCATGTTCAGATTAGTCAAAATATTAGGTAGGAATACTTTTCATTAGACATAATATAGAACATTTCATATGTACCTGGTCTGTTTATTTATTTATTTTTTCAATCAAAACATATCATCATTAGATTGCCAGCATACATACATGAAATGCTTGCTTTATACAGAGAATTATCCTGGTCTCTGAGAAAAATGCAGATTTTGGTAAAATATAGTCCTTGCTCTTATAGAATTTACAGAGTAATAAATCTGAGTAGTGACTGGGACCTTGTGATGAATTGACCTTGGGAACAAGGTGGTCATAAAAAAAACATAGAGTTAAAATACAGACAGAATACAAAACAAGAAATAGATAAGGGAAAGCCCAAAGCTTACTGGAGACAAAAGTCATTTTTGAAAAGATAACTCTTTAAGACTTTCTTATTCCAGCCCTGTGAGGTAAGTAGAGTCAGCAATATTATTCTCATTTTACCAATGAAGAGGCTGAGGCTATTAGGATAGGAACTCAGGTCTTCTGAGTTAACAATACTCTGCCTTTGAAAAAAATAATTTATAACAATAACAACAGCATAAATAATAATAGCATTTACAGAGTACTTTAAAGTTTGAAAATCACTTTAAAAATATGATCTCATTTGAGTCTCACAATACTCCTGAGAGGTAAGGTTCTGTTATCATCCTCATTTTATAGTTGAGGAAACAGAGACTGAGATAAGTAAGTGACTTGCCCAGCCTCAACTAATAAATCTCTAAGGCAGGATTTGAATTTGAGTCTTCCTGTCTCCAATCCAGTGCTTTACCTTCTGGAACTCATCAGTTTTTAATTAAACTGAAACCACTTGGGGAGGCCCTAAATCATCTTGGCCAAATCTTAGTTTCCTGGCTTCATACATACTTAGTTTTGGGAAATCAGAATGCAGGCCAAAGCATATGGCCCATTAGCACAAGTGTCTTGAGCATAGGGATTTTTCTTCGATTTTTGGAAAAAATGATGGTGTTTTGACATGGCATAAAGGGATTCAAATAAGTGTTGATTTGTTGGAATTCTGTTATACTTTAAAACATAAGTTAACTGTTCAGGTGTAGTCGTATAAAGAATGAGTTTCATGCTTAGAAAGAAACATATCATTTAAAGAGATCTGATATATTGAAAGATTCTTGACTTTGAAGTTAGCAAGAGTTCAAACTTGATTCTAAAATTTAACTTTGTAAAATTCACTTAATATTTCTGTGCCTTAATTCCTTCTATTCTAAGATCACCCATATCATGGCCTATATGTATTATCAACTCTGTCCTGGATCTTTTTTTTTTCTTTCTATACTTTCTCAACGACCTCAACAATGCCACAGGTATAATTGTCAGTCCTCTGCTGATAACGCAGAGTTCTATTGATATGTTCAGCACCAGTCTCTTTCTGGAACATCAATCCTGCTTTAATTTTAATTAATATTTTTTTAAAAAAATGAAAAGCCATAAATTCTCTCTCCTCCTTCTTCTCACACCCCTGAGAAAGTCAGAAAAAATAAAACCACCATTAAAAACATGTATAATCAAGCAAAACAAATTCTCATATTGACCGTGACTACAAAATGTCTTTGTACTATCCCTTGTCTCCTGGGAGGTAAGAAGCATGTTTTATGAGTCCTCTGGAATTGTATTCAATACCTATTACTAATCTTTCAAAAGTGTCTTTACAATATTATTGTTATTTTATAGATTATTCTCTTGATTCTGCTTCCATTAGTTTTTATCACTTCATATAAATCTTCATAGGTTTTTCTGAAACTATCCCCAATAAATGATTTATAGCACAATGATATTCTATCACATTTACATGCTATAACTTGTTCATTCATTTCCCAGTTTACAAATACCCTTCAGTTTCCAATTATTTGCCACCAAAAAAAGCTGTTATAGATAGTTTCTGTAGTTTTTGGGGTATAAACTTAATAGTAGTAGTGTCACTGAATGAGCATGCACTTTTCAATAACCTTTGGGGCATAGTTTCGAATTGTTTCCAAGTATGACTGTATAAGTTCACAGTTCCACCAACAGTGTATTAATGAACCTGTTTTCATAATCACACCAGCATTTATCATTTTCCTTTTTTTTTGCCAACTTTGCTAATCTCAAGGACTTGAGATCGTTCTTAAGAATTGTTTTAATTTGCATTTCTCCATCACTTTAGTGATTTAAAACATTTTTTCATTTAGCTACTATCAGCTTGGATTTCTTCCCCTAAAAACTGCATGCTAATATCCTTTGACTATTTATCAAATGGAGAATGGATTTTATTATTATAAATTTGAATAATTCTCTGCATACCTTACAAATAAGACTATTAAAGAAACTTGATACAAAAATTGCTCTTCCTATTTACCTGATTTTATCATAATTTCAGCTTCAATAATTTTATTTATGAAAAATCTTTTTATTTTTTAATAAAACTTGTTCATTTTATTTGTGATCAACTTTATCTATCATTTAAGCATAGATTTTCCCTCCATCCCTAAATTTTACACCTAACTTCTTCCTTGCTTCTCTGTTTATAACATTAGACATATCTCAACTAAGTATCTATTGTGAAATTATCTTAGTATAGTGTATATCCCAGCTTCTTAAACTATGAGTTGTGACCCATGTGGGGGTCCTGCAACTGAATGAGGGGATCGTGAAATTATGATTTTATTATCAGTAATTTTTTTTATTTGTATACCTATTTTATATACTTGGGGTCACATAAAAATTCCTTAGTGAAAAGGGGTTATGAGTATAAAAAGTTTAAGAAATCCTAGTGTGAAGTATTAAACTATATCTAGTTTTTGTCAGTCTCCTTTCCATTTTTCCCAGTGGTTTTTATTGAATAGTGAATTCTTGCCTCAATAATTAGGATCTTTGAGTTTATCGTTGTTGCCAGATTCATTTGCTACTGTGTGTTTCATATCTATATACAGTATTATTAGCCTTTCTATTTCTTTATCAGTTGTTTGTATCTTGTATGTAGACTCCCAAATAGTTTATATTTTCCATAGTTATTTTAAATGGAATTTCTCTTTCTTTTCTTTTCTTTTTGCTAGGTCTTGTGGATAATATACAGAAGCTCTAGTGATTCATGTGGATTTATTTTATATTCTGCAATTTTGCTGAAGTTTTAAATTGTTTCAATGAAATAATCATATTTAAAGTGCTTTACAAGGCTTAAATCACTGTATAAATGTTAACTATTATTATAATTTCAATTAGATTTTTAGTTGACTCTCCAGATTACTCTACACCATCATGTCATTTAAAAAAGAGATAATTTTGTTTCCTTTTTTTTGACTATGATTATTCCTTCATTTTTTTGGGGGGGGCTTATTGTTAAAACTAGCTTTTCTAATACTATAACAAAGAGTGATGATAAAAATGAGCATCTTTGCTTTATTCCTGATCTTATTAGAAATTCTAGGCCTTTAGTTAATTCCCCATTATTGTGTTGACTCTTGGTTTTAGATATATACTACTTATCACAATGATCCTTTTATTATGCTTTTTGGTTATTGATATTCTTTTTAACAAATATGTGTTGTATTTTGTCAAAAGCTTTTTTAGGTATCTATTGATATAATAATATGATTTTGTTGTTCATGCTATTAATATTGTCAATTAAATTTAATCAAAATATTAATAAGGATTTGGCAACAATATGATTAGACCCTATGATAACAGATTTTATTTATGCTAGTAATACATGGATATATCAATATTTGGAAAGTTATAGACATAACTAGTTATAGACATAATTAACAACAGAAATAGGAATAAAGGTCTATACTTTTCTCTATCTGACCCTCCATAGTGTAGGTATTAAGACTAAATACGTATCATAGAAGGAATCTGTTGAAACCCATTATTTTTCCTATTATTTCAAACAGCTTATATAATATTGAATTTTTTTAATGTTTTATAGAATTTATTTGTAAATCTGGTCATAGTCCCCTCCCTCCTTTGGGCATTCATTTATAGCTTGTTCAACTTCTTTTTCTGAAATTAATAGAGGTCTAAGTACTTTTTTAATCTAGTAAAAAACCTTGGTCTGATTTCAGTTTTTAACATTGGAATGTTCCATGTGAAGATACACTGTTGGCTAGTCCTCATCCCCACTGTCTGCAGGTTTCTCAGTTTCCCTTTGATGCCCAGGGTTGGAAATATGAGTCAATGTGATTTTTTCCCTTAGATTTTCTAGTCAGTTTGGTGCATTTTCCAGATCTTTATGGGAGAAATGTGTCAGAGAGCTCAGCTGCACTTCTTGCCATGCTGCTATCTTGGTTCTACCCTCCCCTATTAGACATTTCAAACTTGATGTCCCATAGGTATTTCAAAATTTACATGTTTAAAACAGAGCTCATTATCTTTCTTCTCCAATCCTTCCCTCTTCTAGCCTTCTCTTTTTCTCTCTAAAGCACAACCATTCTTGGATTGATCTCACTCATAATCTTGTTATTCTCACGTTTTCACTCTAAATATCCAACTAGGTATCAAATCTATACATGTCTATCTTAACATCTCTCACATTTGACCCACTCTTTCTGCTCACTGTAATACCCCCTTACTTTAGGCCTTCATCACTGTTCTTATAGATTATTGTAAAAGACTCCTCATTGATCTCTCTGTCTCAAATGTCTCCTCTCTTTATAATCTGTCTTCCATACAACTGCCAATTGAATTTTTCTTAAGTAAAGAACTGATTGTTTCATTCTCTTGCTCAATAAAATCTAGTGTCCCTCTCTAACTTACAGTATAAAATGTAAACTGCCCTGTTTAGCATTAAAAACTTGGTCTCAAAATAACTTTCCATCCTCATGATGCATTATTTCCTCTTCACTGTGTGATCCTTCCAAACTTTTCTTCCTTCTATTTCCTCACATGGGGTAGTCCATCTCTCATTTGCCATTATCATTTCTTTGAATTGGCTATCTCTGAATACATAGAATGTGCTCCCTCTTTACTTTAATCTTGCAGAATACTTCTCTTTCATCAAGATGCAGCCAAAGTATTGCTTTCTACTTAAAACTTTCCTGCTATCTTCCAGGTATTAATTCATTCTTTCACAAACTATATTTAGATTATTTTTTTTTCTTTTTGCTGAGGCAATTGAGGTTAAGTGACTTGCCCAGGGTCACACAGCTAGGGAATGTTAAGTGTTTGAGACCAGATTTGAACTCAGGTCCTTCTGACTTCAGGGCTGGTGCTCTATCCACTGCCCCACCTAGCTGCCCCCATTTAGATTCCCCCTTTTAGATTGTAAGATCCTTCAGAATAGGAATTATTCCCTTTTTGATGTTATATCCTCAATGCTTAGAATACAGCAGGCACTTAATAAATGCTTATTAATTGATTGGGTGAGTACAATATTTGGGTTACCTAACCTGATAGAGTTATCATGAACAAACTGCTTTATAATCCTCAAAGCCATACTGAATTTTGAGTTATTTATTAAGTAGCTGTCATGTCTTGTTCTGGAGATCTCCAGGGGAACTGTAGACTCCTTCAAGACTCCCCTGTAGTGTTTCATCATTTTGAAAGTCAAAAATAATAGGGTTCATGGCCTTTCAGCAAGTGGCCTTTTGGAAATGGATTCTCTTACAATGATTCACTTTTAAAATCATGGAAATTGCTTTTGGATTTGAAGCCTAGACTAGATGTGAAGCTTAAAAGCTTCACAGGAAGGACAAAGGTTACCAGGGTGGTGAGAATATAGAAAGCAAGGCCATAGGAGGAATATTTCAAGAAATATGGGTTGTTTAGAGAATACAAACCTTAAGCTGTCTTTAAGTATTTGAAGGGTTGTCTTCTGAAAGAGGGATTAGAAGTGTTCTACTTAGCTCCAAAGGGCAGTACTAAGATCAGGGGGTAGAAATTGCAAAGCAATTCTTAAATGTGATATAAGAAAAAAGAAAAAGTGTTTTAACAATTAGAGGGGCCCAATGTGTGATGTTCTGCCCAAGACTATAGTCTTACATCTTATGATACTCCTTATTCCATTTAGCCCATCTTGTTTTCTTGACAAAACAAATAAACAAAATTCCAACCCTAGGTTTTTATTGATACCTTTTATTTTCATATCATCTAGGTTTCCCCCCATTTTCTCTCACTTAATCTTAGCCCTCAAGGAGCTTATATTTTAATGGGGGTAAGACAGAACACACACAAAAAGAAATGGGATAGAGGAGTAATGAAAGTATGAAAGCACCCAGCAAGGAGTCATAGTTTTGAAAGTCAGAGGAAGTTAAGAATTGAGTTAGAAAGAGGAACAGGGAAAATTTTATCTCTTATTTAGGAACAAGCTTATTTGTTATGACAAAAGGAAAAAAGGTATGGTAGAGGATGAGGCAGATAGATAGTATCATGAAAACAATAAATATGAGCTTAGACAGACTTATAGAGATAGTGGAAAGTGGCAGGGCCAGGGATGCTATGGATCATGGGCTCATAGAGTCAGACACAACTGTGCAATGGAACAACAAATTTTTGTTATATTTTTACAAATTCAATTTTAATTATTTTGTGTCTTTATTCTCTCAATTTACATTCTTTTATTATCATTGTTATTTTATTTTCCTAATAGTGTTTACTTTACTTTGTATCAATTAATGTGAGTCTTTCAATGCTGCTTCTTACGATTCCTATATCTTAGAGCATAGTAATATTCCATTATCTTCATGTATCACCATTTGTTAAGTCATTCCCTAATTGATTGGCATCAACTTTGCTTCTAATTCTTTGCTATCATGAAAAGTGCTGCTAGAAATATTTTGATTTATATAGAACCTTTCCTTTTTTTCAATGACCTTGGGATATGTCTAGTCATAGAATCTCTGTCAAAGGGCATGATCATTTTGATCACTTCACTTGCCTAATTTTACATTGTTTTCCATAACGGTGGTGTGAATATACCAATTCATAGTTCTCCAGACAATGAATTAGTGTGCTTATCTTTTCACTAACACTGATTATTTCCATCTTTAGTAATGTGTGTCAATTTACTGAATGTGTGGTGAACCTTCAGAATTGTTTTGATTGCAATTCCTCATTATTAGTTCTTTGGAGCATTCTTCAATATGTTTTTTAATTATTATTTTTAATTGTTTGTTAGATTTGTTTATATCTTTTGATCACTTCTCAGGAAGAAAGGTTTGGGGATATAGATATAGCTCTATCTCTAGTTATCTATCAGTTGTCTAAATATTTCAGATATCAAAATCTTATCAGAAGTATTTGATAGCAATATTTTCCAATTTTGCTTCTAATATTTCAGGGGAAAATGGACATCTGTACCATTCAGTAAAGAGAAAAAAGAAGCCTTGTTCTGGAAAACTTGATCTTCATCCCTGTCTTCCAACTTGTAACTGAAATCTAGGACAATAGTTTAACCTGCTAATGTCTTTGTTAGGGTGTGTGTGTGTGTGTGTGTGTGTGTGTGTAAATAGAAATAAGATGCAGTTTTTATCCTAATTTATTGTTTTGCATAATTTGACCCCTTCCATAGACTTCCTTAATTCTATAAAAGCAAGGCAACTTATAACAATAAAAACTAACAAGTTTATTACAGTCTTTATTTACTGCCATTTATAGTTTAGTGTCTGATAGAGTAATACCTTTTTTCCTTAGGCATCATCTCTAAAGAATAGAGAGAGGGAAAGCCTTTTAGCAGCAATTGATAACAAAATCCTAATTAATGTAGACTGGAGACAGTTTTCATCAGTAGCCATTATTCTTAACCACCTTAACAGCTCAGTTTATTTATTTTATTCATTTTTAACAGGCTTATACATGGATAAAGGCTTCTAGTCAGCTATTTCTGACCTACAGAGAGCATAAGGATAATGTTTCCTTTGCCCCATTCATGAAAAAAAAGATGATTGAATTAACTGATCACTCAGGCTCTCCCCTGGACAGGTAGACAGGTAGATGCAGTAGATAGAGCACCAGGTCTCAACTCAAGAAGTCTTCAAAAGTTCAAATCTGGCCTCAAACACTTACTAGCTATATGAACCTGGGCAAGTCACTTAACTCTGTTTGATTCAGTTGTCTCATCTGTAAAAGGAGCTGAAGAAGGAAATGGCAAACTACTCTAGTATCTTTACTAAGAAAACCCCCACATGGGGGTCACAAAGAGTCAAATATGATTGAAATGATAGAACAAAAAGTCTTCTCCAAAGCTAGATATGTTGTCTTTGTTCTCTGTCTGTAGATCTGATAGAGTAAAGAAGATGCAGTTTCTGCTAACTGTAAATTAGTTTGCTTATTTCTTCTCAATTTTTTGTGACCCATAGCATCCAAGGTATTCCGTTGCCATTAGCCATGCTGAATGGTAGTTGTTGGTGGTGTGGCCTATGACTTTTGCTTGATTCATATCTGTGTCCTTATCTCTGCTGCTCCCTTTGCATATTTTTTTCTCTTACTGTTTTTTTTTCCTCTGTTTTTCTTCTCCCACTTTTGGCTTTTTACTCCTTTTGCCTCATTCCTTGCCATTTTATGAATACTTTATCAGACTATTTTCTGTGTTTTTCTTCATATACTATATTCTTTGCAGTTCTGGAGAGACTTGTTTTCTTCTTTGGCCATAAGGAAAAACTGAAAAGGAGATAAATATTTTATATTCTATTTCCAGACAGGAATATTAGATCTTAAAGAGTTGATGAGATAAACAAGGAATCAGACATTTTCAGAATTGGGAGATGTCTTAAAGGCCATCTTAAAGGTAATAACTCATTTTACATATAAACACAGGTGTATTTATGTCCTCATCCTCTAATCTTTTCTCTCTTTGTTTTGGTTCAATATAATGGTAGCAGGTCAGTGAAGAAGCTGGAAGATGAGAGTAGGAAGTTGACACAGCCGATTGGTAGATTTTACAAGATTCCTAGGAAATTCACTTCTTAAAAAGGATATCTAAAAAGGATTGAAGCAAAGAGGAAGACTCCTACTTAAGGAACCAAGAGAAAAGTTTTCTCTCCATTCTAGCATCTTTGCCAAGAAAACTCCAAATGGGGCTTGTCAGTTCTTTGTTTTAACACTAGGACTTATTATAAAAACTGCATAGAAATTTTGACCTGCAAAATCTCTCAGGTCTCTTTAGCATCATCAAAACTGAACTGTATTTCATTCCTTAATTGCTTTTTTCCCCACAGTCAATTAAGGCAATTTGTAATGCTATCAACCATTGAGATACAATATCTTGGAGATGTCAACATGTCCATCATTCTGGAATCTAGTACTTCATCAAGAAGTAAACAATCTCACTTTTAGTGTTCTCTACTGATGTCTAGCTCTCTATGTAACTAATCAATACAGTCATTTAACTGGCAATCACCAAGTATCCAGCAGTGGACCAGGTATTTTATCAAATTTTAGAGTAGGTCTTATCCTTAGGATCTTATAATATATCTGAGGGAAGCTAGGTAGTACAATAGATAGAGTTCCAGTTCTGAAGTCAGGATGATCTAACAACAAATCTGGCCTCAGACAATTAGCAGCTATGTAAATCTAGGCAAGTCACTGATTTTGCCTCAGTTTCCTTATCTGTAAAATGAGCTAGGAGATGGCATAGTATCTTTACCAAGAAAACCACAAATGAGATCATAGTGAGTCAGACACAACTGAAATGCCTGAACTACAATATCTCTGGGGAGAGAACACTATAATAGACATAAGGCATTGATGTTGATTAAAAAAAAAATCATTAGGAGCCAAGAAAAGGTAGAGAACAGAAAAGGGATTATCTAATTAGAAACTATCTTTTCACCCAGTCCCTCTCATCTTATAGATGGATCAGAAACTGAGATCCAGAGAAGAGAAGAATCTTATTGAATGTACATATGTAAATAATTACAATTGAAATTCAAGTAAGTGCATTTAAATTAAAATTCTGTGTTTTATCCACTCCATTAGATTTTCTGAAGGAGCTAAGTCTTGGAAGTTTGGTAGAACTTGGAAAAGGGAGAAGAAAAAATAAATCATTTAAACTTAGGGAAGAAGGATGAACAAAGATTTGGATAAGATTGAATGTGGTATGGTATGAAATAATTACACTAGCCTGAATGAAATAATGATCACATATTAAAGATTAATAGGAGGCAATAATCTTGGCAAATAAGGTGAGGCAAGACAGAGGATTTTGAATTTAATGAGGTTGGTTATATATAATCACTATAGATCACTGAAAAAGAGGGATATCATAAACCTAAATCATAAAATGGTCAAATTTGAAAAATAAAAAACAAAAAACAAAAAAAAAACCTATTCTCTTGTTTTGAAGATGAGGAAACTAAATCCTGGAGAAGGGAAGTGACTTGGAAATCCAGACTTGACAAATTGATCTAGGAGGTTCTGGGGTTAGCACATTGGCAATTATGATGGTAGAGGCCCTTTTACATATTGATTACCCAGAAGGTCTTTCTCTTCAATTCTGAATTAGGTTGAATTACTTAAATTCCTTGATTTCATCAAGGGTAACACCCATATTCTTTCTTATTTCATCCTCTTGAATCCTTATAATCTCTTTTAGTGTTCCTTTTCTAATTAGCTAATGTTGAAAGTGCTCTCTATAGTATTATTGAATCCTGTATGACTCTGTCTTCATTTTGTACTTATATTAGACTCAAAAGCCTTTCTATCCCACTCTAAATTGTCATTTTTAATGGAACAAAATACCTTGGGAAATAGAAACTCTCACCCAAAATATAATCATTATCATAACTGGGGCTTAGTTGGCTCTTGGGCAGGTCAGATTGGTAATGACCTGGATCTGGAAGCCAGACAGTTAGTTCTGCAGGAAGAAAGCAGGTGATCAGGAGATATGCCAGCAATAGGCAATAGGAAAATGTCCAGGCAAGTGGGTAGTTGGCAACAAGGAAGTGTGGGACTAGACAACAGGCAGAGGTCCCAGCCAGTGGGCAGAGTGTCAGGGGAATTTGGCAGCAGGTAATAGAGTTTGAAATAGGAATATTAATTACTATATAATATATTGACAGTATGAGAAACAGAATGATATAGTGGATAGAGAGCTGTCTTTTCAATTAGGAAAATCTGGGTACAAGTCTTTCTCTGATTAGCTGACTAATTGGGAATCATGGACAAATATTTTAACCTCTCAATGCTACAGGTGACTCTGACTTTAATTTACACATGAGTTGCTACTGGAAACAACTTCTCAGTTGTGGGTTCCCTACACTGTTAAAATCAAGTTGGAATGATTGGTCCTTTCTATTTATCAAAAATACTAACCTCTTATATTTTTGTAGTGAATAATTATGGGCCCCTTATATATAGAAATGTCCATACATGTGGCAAAGAACTGTCCTTGTGATTGCAGCTCAAAATGAAGCAGAATAGAAATCTCATCTCTTCTGTCCCAACCCTTCTCCAAGGGAGACTTTTATTTCTTTCAGAAGAAGAAGCAATAAGCAGGGTTGGAGACCATAACTGTTCTCTCTTTGGAATGACAGGGTATCATGCTAGATTACATCTGTTCTTTTAAATGTTGTACATCTAGGGGATATAATAGGGTTCCATGCAAGTTTCTCAGGGACAAGGACACTGTACCACACATCAATACCTGCTTTTTGTAATGAGGCTTGCATGATGCAGGCTGACTGTGTTCTCACACAGTAAACTCAGTGCCCACTCCTTGCTTACCTGGCTACTTTGCTCAGCAACTAGGTGATGCACTAGATACAATGCTAAATCTGGAGTAAGAAAGGTCTGCATTCAAAACCAGACTCAGAGACGTTATCTGTATGACCCTATTCACCTAACCTCTCTTTGCTTCCGGATCCTTATCTGTAAAATATAACTTGCCCAGAGTTACACAGCTAGTAAATGTTCAGATTTGAACTCAAGAAGAGGAGTCTTCTTGGTTCTAAACCTAGTCCTCTATCCCTGTGCCATCTCCTCTCTTTTTCCTATTACTACCACTACTACTGCTGCCATAGCTGCCTCTGCCACTGCTGCTGCTGCTACTACTTACTGTTACTACCACTACTAATACTTTTAGTACTACTACTATTACTTTCATATTTTTACTACAACTATGACTATTGCTACTACTACTAATAACAATAGTAATACTTTTAGTACTATTACTATTACTTTCATATTTTTACTACAACTATGACTACTGCTACTACTACTACTACTACTACTACTACTACTACCACCACTACTAATACATTTACTTTCATATTTTTACTACGACTATGACTACTACTACTACCACTACTACAGTACTTTTAGTACTACTTTAATACTAGTACTACAACTACTTTAGTACTTTTTAGTATTGCTGTTGCTACTGCTTTAATACTAGTACTACAACTACTTTAGTACTTTTAGTAGTACCACTACTACTTTAGCACTACTATTACTTTAGTAGTTTTAATACTACTACTTAGTATGACTATTATGATTCTAATACTTTTAGGGCTACAAATACAAGCAGAAAAAAAGGTAGATTTGCCCCAAAGAGCTTATATTCTAATCAAAGAAGACAATGCATAAAAGGAAGTTGAAAGGGAAATAGTAGAGAAATTTCTGTGGGGAGAAAGCAATAATGCAACTGATGTCCAAGAACAGAGGAGTGATTTGGTCAGGGTCACAAAATTAATAAAGGTTAGAACCTAGATTTGTATGGAGAATTAGGCAATTGTAGGATATTGACTATGTGCCAAACACTATGGTAAAAGTTTTATCTCATTTGATCCTCCCTAAAACCTTAGGAAGTAGCCACATTTTATATTGAGGAAACTGAGGCAAAAATTCAATATTAGCTCTGTTAGATGAGAAATGAAGAGATATTTCAGAAGATATGAGTACTGTTCCCCAAAAAGATTGATTAGATCTTACACATGGTGAGATTTCCAAATGATGAATTCACAGTGAAAAGGATTGGGGCAGGAGCACAGAAAAGTTCAAAAAGTCCAGAATGAATGCTCCTGGGGAAATCAAAGACATCTTTGAGAATTAGTATTGTCATTCCAAAGCCTATAGTTTTTTTTCACTATTTTTTGGATTGTGGATGGAGTTTCTTGTGGAATATATTCCCTTTAATATTCCCTAAGGGAGGGACAATGGTCCTAACTGTGTCTTATCAAACAGTCAACAAGGCAGAGCCTGCAAGAAGTTCTCTATGTGTGTAATGTGCACTGGATTCACAAGTAACTTGTAAATATAGCTGCAGACATGCCTAGTGAACTGAAGGGCTACAGATGGAACAAGAAATATTGATTTCCTTTTCCATAGTGGAAAAGTCTCAGCAGGATAGAAAAATTCACTCAGGGGAAACTATCCCTGAGGCCTCTAGTTACCATCTTGTTTCTATCCCACTAAGATTCCACCTGCTTCCTCATGTCATTTAACATAACCAGCTGTTTACATTGCTCCTCTTGCATGTTATTTATCCTGCTAGACTGTACTATGTGCACATGGCCCAGTTGGGCTAGAAATTGAAGTCCATGCCATCTTGTAGCACAAATGGCTGGATCAGATCCCTTCTTGTATTTATACTATGTTGCCTTCCTCATTATGAATACAAGGGTTATATTCCCAAAGTTAATATGAAAGTTTCTTGTCATATATAATGAGATAATTTCCAGAATGTCCAACTAAGACGTATTTAACCCAAAATAAAGCTGAAATAGTTGCTAATAAGGAAAAGAGAAAAAAAAGCTTAAACTTTAAAGAGAAATAATAAATTTCATGGGTCAGTTAGATAGTAAAGTAGATACAGCACAAGCCTTGGAGTAGGAAGACCTGAGTTCAAATTCATCCTTACTAGCTGTGTAACTCTGAGCAAGTCGCTTTTATTATTTATAAAGTGAAGTGGATGGGGCAGCTAGATGGCTCAGTGGATAGAGCACCAGCCCTGAAATCAGGAAGACCTAAGTTCAAATCTGGTCTCAAGCTCTTAGCACTTCCTAGCTGTGTGACCCTGAGCAAGTCACTTAACCCAATTGCCTCAGCAATAAATAAAAAAATTAAAATAAAGTGAAGTGGAGGAGGTAATGGCAAACTACTGCAGTATTTTTGCTGGAAAATTTCAGATGGAATCATGAAGAGTCAGATATGACTTAAAAATTTAAAATAGCAAATTTCTCAATTTTAGTAATAAACATCAGATTTTAGAAGTAGCCAGAAAACAATCAGAAATCTTTCTGCTAAGGGTGGGAATTGTGTTCTGCCTTTCTTGGCTTAGCACAGTATCTGATCCTAAAATTGCTTGTTGATTGACTGAATGGTGAGCTATGAAGAAATATGAATCCAAATAATTTAGGATAATACCACAGTCACAAAAAATCAAGGAAACAAAGGATTCTAGCATTCAAGAGAGAAAAAGAATTCAAGGGTGCAAATTAAAATAACATGTCCTGCAAAAGCTAAGCCTTCAAGAAAAAAATTAGAACTTCAACCAAAGGGACAGTAATCACTCTACTATAGAGACATAGAAGAAAAATCAAATGAAGTATAATTATGAAGAAAAATCTAAGCCGTAAAATCAATCTTTTCATTATTATAGGCTTTTTAAAATTAAAAATAAACTGATTAATAAAAGAAAGAGCAAAGATATAATCAAAAAGCAAAATATTTAAAGATATTTTAAAAATCAGGTAAAGGAAAAGAAAATGTGATGAATTATACCTCATAGATTGGACTCCATTCTTCTCTTTAGGTTAATCTCTATATATATTTTGGAAAGATAACACAGCAGGAAGAAGGAAGTTGGAGGCTTCCTCAGCTAATTTGTAGATAAGCAGAGAAAGAAGGATAACCCCTTGGATTGGGGTTTCTGGTCAGAGGGGAAAGCTGAAGGGAAGCTTGGGACACCATCCTTCCCACTCCAGGATTAGAGATGCTTACATTAATACCTCTTATTAAAAAAAAAAAAAAGGATCAGCTAAGAAGAAAGAACCCTACCATAGAAACTTAATATGGGGACAGGGAAGACCAGGGTTCGTCTTGAGAGGAGGACACCAAAGTAAAAAAGTTTTTACCCCAAAGAGAAATGTGAAATGGCTCCCTGGCCAGAGAGAAGTTATAAAAAGAATTTAAAAATCAAATGAGAAACATTGAGGAAAAACAAAACAAAACAAAAAAACATCCAAGAAAAACAAGAAGATTATGAAAAAAAATAACCAATTAGAAAAGAAGATACAGAAAAGATGAAACTAACTTTTTGAAAATTAGAATTGGGCAAGGGGAAGCCAGTGGAAATTATTAGAGACCAAGAAATAGCAAAACATTATAAAGAATTAAAAAATAGAATAGAATATGAAACATCTTATAAGAAAAATGGCAGATCTGGAGAACAGATCAAGAAGAAAAAAATATAATTGGCCTGCCTGAAAGTTGTGATCAAAAATAGACCTTGACACAATAATGCAAAAAATAATTCAAGAAAATTGTCCTGGAGTGATAGAACATGAGAGGAAAGTAGAAATAGAAAAAATCCAGCTATCACCACCTCAAGAAGACCCTATGTGGAAAACATACAGGAATATTATTGCCAAATTTGGAAATCTTGAGATCAAAGAGAAAACTTTTCAAGAAACAAGATAAAAAACCAATTCAAATACACTGGAATTACAATTAGAATTGTATAGGATTTATCAGCAGCCATAATAAAAGATTGCAGATTTTGGAATCATGTCTACTGACAATCAAAAGAGCTAGGACTGAGGCCAAAAATATCTATATTTTTGAATGAGAAAAAAATGGACATTCAATGAAATTGCAGATTTACAGGAATTTTTTATCAACTAAATCTGAACTTAAGAGAAAATTTAATAATAAGAGCCAATATCAAAAATCAATTTGAAGGAACTCAACATGGACAAACTATTTGTTTTTTTTTTTTACATAGGAAATATGTGGCATGTGTTTAAGATTGAGAACAACAATAGAACTCAAAAGAAAGATTGGGGCAGAATTAAGGTAAAAAACAATAATTATGTCATAAAAATGAAGTGCAAAGAATAGGCACATAGGGATTAGAGGGGGGAGAAGGCTCATAGTTCTCAAAACATACTCACATGGGGAATATATTAAATAGGCAGCATTACTTATATACCATGAAGGGTATAGCACCCTTCAAAATTTATAAAGAAATAAGGAAGGAGGAATGGGGAGACTAGGAAGCAAAGGGTACAGGAAGAAGACAAGGGAGGGATCCTTCAGTGGCAGGAAATTAAGTAAACGCAAGGCAAGTTATGGAACAGAATTAAAGCAATGGGATAACAAAATCAGCAGACATAGGAAAGATATATATATATATATATGTGTGTGTGTGTATATATGTGTAGGTATATATCTACATACATACATATAGATATAGGTATAGATATGTCTTTTCTTAACTATAGCCTGCATGAAGGTGGGGAGAGGGAGACAAAAGAAAGAAAAAAGAATAAAGTAAAAAGGTGCACAGCAGAGACCCAAAGAACAATATACAAGGAATTAAAGAAAAGATTGGCACTCATGAATATAATTTCTTCTTCTGATACACACACACACACACACACACACACACACACACACACAAACATGCGCACAAACACACACACACACACTTTCTTAAACTGGTATTTGTTATATATTTTGAATCCTTCCTGATGTTCTTCTAGTTACATGATAATGTTCTCTTTTGTTTCATTTTGTTTTTTATTCCTTTTCTGTGTTTTTCTTTTTTCATATTCTGTTTCTTTCAATAAAATAAAATTAAAAAAAGAAAGGATGACACTATAAGGACCATTTTTATGATACAGAGTATGATAAGAAAAAGGGGTTTTGTTTAGTGTGTGGGAGATTTGCATAATAAATGGCCATCTTAATTATATATATATATTATACAGAAGGGGTACATCCCATTCCAGAAGAGAGGTGATATAGTTCCCAATGGCAATCAGTACTCATGGTTTTAAAGGGGAAATAGAATCAAATATTGAATACTTTTGGTCTCAGGAGTAATCAGTTATTTAAATGAGAGAAAGGAGGATTCATCTCAGTGAGGCATTAGAAACATAACACTGTTTCCATTCACCATTACTTCCTCGATGAATTAATTTCTCTAAGAATGGGGCACCGTATGAACAGGGGAGAATGTTTAAGATCTCCAAATATGATAGCATAAAAAAGGAAGTTCAACTTTGAAGTCTTATTAACTCCATCTTTATGAGGAAGGTAGAAAGAATAAAGAAGATGCAATTCAAAACAATTAAAAAAAAGAAAAGTTAAGGAAAATTTCTTAGAAAAGAGATACTAAAAAAGAATGTTACTAAAGAAAGGAACTGAAGGGATGATTTTAATATATGCAAGGAGCTAAGCATAGGGATGGGGCAGGTGCAAGACAAGTTAAAAGTGGGGGAATGACAGATAAAAAAATTAAATTAATAATTTAAATCAATTTCAGAAACTTAGCCAGGGTACACAAAGAGGGAACAGATTAGTATCAGAATAATATAAGCAAAATTAATCTCAGGGATAAAATATTGACTTTAAAAAGTAAGGATAAAGAAATCAAAACAAAAGAAATAAATGGGTAAAAACATGACTAATAATCACATCCTTAATTATAAATAGATTAAAATCATAATATCAAAATCAAATAGAAGCAGATCCTTATGGACTACATATTGATTTAGAAAATCATAAGGTAAGATTGTCTATGTTCTATTTTATTTTTATTTATCTATTTTCCTATTACAATTTAGGTTAGGCAGTACTATAATCTGGATTCAACAATCCAATAAAACAAACGACATGATGAATAAGCAATCACTTTTTCTTTTTCTTTTTTTTGCATTTGTTTATCTTCATCTGGACCATCCTCCCCCTTTAGAAAAAAATTATGTATAAAATTAAAATGTGAGGAAGGACCAAAATAATATGCATTAAATAATTCACAGAAAACAGGAGTTTTTTTTTTAATTAAAACTGTTTATTTGCAAAACATATGTATAGGTAATTCTTCAACATTGACCCTTACAAAGCTTTCTGTTACAAATTTTCCCCCCCTAGTCCCTACCCCTTCCCTAGATGGCAGGAAATCCACTACATGTTAATTATGTTAAAATACTTGACAAATTAAATATATATATATATATATACATATTTCCACACTTATCATTGTTGTGCAAGAAAAAATCGTATCTACAAGAAAAAAAATCAGAGAAAGGAAACACAATGCAAACAAATATCAATAGAGAGCATGAAAATGTTATGTTGTGGTCCACATTTAATATCCCTCTCTCTGGGTGTATATGGCTTTTTTCGCTGAACAATTGGAACTGGTTTGCAACATTTCATTGTTGAAGAGACCCATGTCCATCAGAATTGATCATCATATAGTCTTGCTGTTGCCGTGTACAATGATTTCCTGGTTCTGCTCATTTCGTTCAGCATCAGTCCATGCAAGTTTCTCCAGGCCTCTCTGAAATCATCCTGCTGGTCATTTCTCACAGAACAATAATATTCCATAACATTCATATACCATAATTTGTTCTGCCATTCTCCAATTGATGGGCATCCATTCAGTTTTCAGTTTCTAGCCACTACAAAAAGGGCTGCCACAAACATTCTTGCACATGTGGGGCCCTTTCCTTCCTTTAAGATTTCTTTGGGATATAAGCCCAATAGAAACACTGCTGGGTCAAAGGGTATGCACAGTTTGATAACTTTTTGAGCATAGTTCCAAATTGGAAAGCAGGAGTTTTAATCAGATCATCAACTAACATGAAAGTACTAAGTCACAAATTCAAAAAATACAGGAATTCAGCATCATGCTTAAAATTATTTTTTAGGATAAAACAATATTGATGCTAATTATACACATGAACCAAATGGCATACCATATAAATTCCTAAAGGATAATTCAACTAAATTGCAAAAAAGATAGAGTAAGTAATACTATAGTTATATGATATTTTAATAATCTTCTCTTAGAGTTGAATAAACCTAACATAATGATAAAAGGAAATCTATAAAAGCAAAACAAACTCCGATAGAAAAATTAGAGCTGAAATTCTTATGGTATATTCTGAATGGCAACATTGATTATTCTATATTAAGAATGATGAGGAACCTTATAGTTATTCATTACAATCCTTCCATTTTAGAAATGAAGATACTGAGGTGTAGAGAGTAAAGTGACTTGTACAAAGTTGTCAGTGACAGAGTTGTAGTTCAAACTTGTCATCTTTGATGATCTCTGATGAGAGAGTCCAGAGTCCAATCTAATGCTCATCTCACTGTCCCACATTGCCTCAAATTTTTACATATATACATATACATAACACATATGTATGTGGGTGTACCCACACATATATATTTCTCAGTACTACAAAATCTCTTTACCAAAATGAAATGTGTTCTCTGACTGAGCAATTAAAACTGTAAAAAAGCAGAACTTCTAAGCACATTCTTCATAGATCATAATACAATTAAAATAGTTATTAATAGAGAGAACACAAACAAAACATACAGAACTAAATGATATCTTGAATAATGAGTAGGTCAGAAACAAACAATAGAAAAATTAATGACTGTGAGAGAACAAATAGTGATGTAACATACCAAAGTTTGGGGGTTGTAGCTACATTAGTTTTCAGAGGAAAAAATATCTCTCTGAAAACATCCATTAACCAAATAGGAAAACAAAGAATTAATGAACTGAATATGCAATTAAAAAAAGGGGGGATAATAAGCAGAAGGGAGGAAATCCTTAAAGTTGGAGGAGATAAGAAAGATAAGGTCGAAAACAAAATGAATCAACAAAACTAAAATATGTTTCTTCAAAAGGATTAACAAAATTGATATACCTGTAGTTAAGTTGATTAAAAAAGAGAGTGGGGAAGAAGTGTGGTCTTGATTTATTTATAATTGATTTCTAGCTAATATTTAAAAGGCAGTTAATATAGGACAGTTAGTGGATAGTGGATATATTCTGGTTCTGGCATCAGGAGGATTTGAGTTCAAATGAGGCTTCAGACACCTGACACTTATTAGTGACCCTGGGCAAGTCACTGAACCCTGAGTCCTTCAACACCTCCCTGCTCCCACAAAAAAACAGTTAATATCCTTGCCATATAAGATATTTTTTTGAAAATTGAGATACACTGTAATGTACCTTTTTTGGCTATTCTTTTTTTCTTTCTTCTTAAAAATTTCTTTCTTTCATTTATTTTAATACATGATTTATGAATCATGTTGGGAGAGAAAAATAAGAACAAAAGGGAAAAACTATTGAAGAGTGAAAAAAACCAGGAAAAAAATGAACATAGTATGTGTTGATTTACATTCAATCTCCACAGTTCTTTTTCTGGATGTAGATGGTATTTTCTTTCCCAAGTCTATTGGGACTGCTTTGTATCACTGAACCACTGGGAAAAAAAACAAAAAAACAATTCTTTTATAGTGAATCATCATGCATTTTTGCTATTAAGTGTATGCAATGTATTCCTGGTTCTGCTTGTTTCACTCACATCATTCATGTAAATGTTTCCAAGCCTTTCTAAAATAATCTCGTTCATCATTTTTTATAGAATGGTAATATTCGATTTCCTTCCTATACCACATCTTGTTTAATTATTTCCAAATTGATGGGTATCTACTCATTTTCCAACTCTTTTTTTTTTTTTTTTTGCTGAAGCATTTGCGGTTAAGTGACTTGCCCAGGGTCACACGCTAGGACGTGTTAAGTGTCTGATGTCAGATTTGAACTCAAGTCCTTTTGACTTCAGGGCTGGTGCTCAATCCACTATGACATCTAGCTGCACCCTCCCCCCAAAAAATAAAACAAAAACAGAAAGAGTTGCTATAATCATTTTTGCACATATAAGTCCTTTTCCCTCCTTTATGATTTCCTTGGAATACAGACCCAGTAGTGACACTGCTGGGTCAAAGGGTATGCAGAGTTTTATAGTCTTTTGGGTATAATTCCAGATTGCTCTCCAGAATGGTTGAATCATTTCACAACTACACCAACAATGCATTACTGTCCCAGTTTTCCCACATCCCCTCCAACATTTATCATTATCTTTTCCTGTCATCTTAGACAATCTGAGAGATATGAGGTGGTACCTCAGAGTTGTTTTAAAAAATTTTTTCCCAAAATTTTTTCCAATTTTTTTCTCTCCCTTCCTCCCCATCCCTTCCTCTAGATGGAAAGTAATCCAATATGTGTTACACATGTGCAGTTCTTCTAAACATATTTCCATAATTATTATGCTGCACAAGAAAAATATCACAAAAAAAAGAAAAATGAGAAAGAAAATAAAATGCAAACAACAAAAAAGTGAAAATACTATGTTGTGATCCACATTCAGTGCCCACAATTCTATTTCTGGATGAAGTTGGATCTCTATCACAAGACCATTGGAACTGTCCTGAATCACTTCATTATTGAAAAGAGCCAAGTCCATCACAGTCAATCATCGCATAATCTTGTTGCTGTGTAAAATGTTCTCTTGGTTTTACTCACTTCACTTAGCATCAGTTCATTTAAGTCTCTCCAGGCCTCTTTGAAATTGTCCTGCTGATCATGTCTTATAGAACAATAATATTCATATGCTATAACTTATTCAGCCATTCTCCAGCTGATGGATTTCCACTCAATTTCCAGTTCCTGCCACTACAAAAAGAGCTGCTACAAACACAGTTTTGCACATGTTGGGTCCTTTTCCCTTTTTATGATTATTTTGGGATACAGGCCCAGTAGAGGCACTGCTGGATCAAAGGGTATGCACAGTTTGATAGTCCTTTGGGCATAGTTTCATATTATAGATATTTTTTTTCAATATAACTATAGATGGTTTTAATTTCATCATCTGAAAATTTTCTGTTCATATCATTGGATCATTTATCATTTGGGGAATGATGTGTATTCTTATAAATTTGACACAATGCTTTATATATTTTAGAAATGAAATCTTTATCAGAAACACTGTCTATAAAGATTTTTTCCCAACTTTGTACTTCCCTTTTAATCTTGTTTCTGTTGGCTGTGTTTGTGCAAAAATTTTTTAATTTAATGTAATCAAAGTTGTTCATTTTACCTTTCATAATATTCTCTAGTTCTTTGATCATAAATTCCTTTCTTCTCCAAAGATCTGATAGGTAAATTATCTCTTCCTTTCCTAATTTGTTTATAGTATCATCCTTTATGCCCAAATCATTTATCTTGACTTTATTTTGGTATAGGGTATGAGATGTAGGTCTATGCCGGATTTCTGACAATATTTTCCAGTTTTCCCATCAAATAGTGGATTCTTAATTTTTTTGTCATGTGTATCTAATCAATTTCATTGATGCACCACTCTATTTCTTAGCCAGTACTAAATGGTTTTATTGACTCCTGCTTTATAATTTAGTTTTAGGTTTGGTATTGCCTCTATCCTTTGTATTTTTTTTCCTATTAATTTGCTTGATGTTCTTGAGCTTTTGTTCTTCCAGATGAATTTTGTTATTTTTTTCTAGTTCTAGAAAATATTTTTTGGCAGTTTGGTATGGCACTGAATAAATAGATCAATTTAGGTAGAATTGTCATTTTTATTATATTGGCTCAGCCTACCCATGAGCAATTGATATTTTTGTAATTGTTTAGATCTGACTTTATTTGTGTGGGAAATGTTTTGTAACTGTTTTCATATAGTTCTTAGGTTTGTCTTGGCAGGTAGACACCCAAATATTTTATTTTGTCTTTAGTTATTTTAAATGGAATTTTTATTTCCATCTCGTTGATGTGCTTTGTCAGCATCATATCCAAATGCTGATGATTGGTGTGGGTTTATTTTATATCCTGCAACTTTGCTAAAACTTAATTATTTCCATTAGGTTTTTGGATGATTTTCTAGGATTCTCTAAGTATATCACCATATCATTTGCAAAAAGTGATAGTTTTATTTCCTCATTGCCTTTTCTAATTCCTTTAATTTCTTTTTTTCTTATTGCTAAAGCCAACATTTCTGGTACAATGTTGAATAATAGTGGTGATAATGGGCATCCTTGTTTCACCCCTGATCTTATTGGGATTGTGTTCAGCTTCTCTCCATTACAAATAATGCTTGCTGTTGGTTTTAAATAACTACGATTATAATTTTATGGAAAGAGTCCTTTATCCCTCTACTCTCTAGTGTTTTTTTTAAAAAAGGAATGGATGCTGTATTTTGTCAAAAGCTTTCTGTGCATGTACTGAGATTATCATATGATTCTGTTGGTTTTGTTATTGATATGGTCAATTATGGTAATAGTTTTCCTGATATGGAGCCAGCCCTGCATTCCTGGTATAAATTCCACTCGGTCATACTGTACTGTCTTTTTGAAAATTTTTTAAGAAAGTATATATGTGTATGTATATGTGTGTATATGTATATACACACATATATACATATATATGTATACACATACATACATATATACACATATATACATGTGTGTATGTGTGTATCTACATATATATATGTATATATATGTATATATATATATATATATTAGTAGAAGAAATTATATTCATTAATGTCTACTTTTTCTTTACTTCCTTATATATTGTTCTTTGGTTCTCTGCTTTGCACCTTATTTAATGTATTCTTTTTTCCCCCTTTTATCTCCTCTACCACTCCCAAGGAAGCCACAGTTAAGAAAAGATATATTTACATACATGTATGTAAATATAATCATACAAACACACACACACAATCTCTCTTATCCCTTATGATTCTTTAATAAATTCTGCTCCATAATTTGCCTTGCTGTTACTTAACCTACCCCCCTCCACCCAAGGATCCTTCCCTTGTCTTCTTCCCTCAATCTTTGCTTCCCCATCCTACCATCCCCCCTCCTTTATTTTTTTAATAGATTTCAGAAGGTATTATACCTTTTATGGTATATATGTAGTGTTGACTATTGAACCTATTCCCAAGGTAAGTAGGTTTGCAGAACTTTAACGCCTCTCCCTCCCCCAATGCCTCTGTGTTTATTCTTCCTCTGCAAATTATTCATTTGCATAACATGATTACTATTCTTAGCTTAACTCTGTCAATCTTTCTTTTGAACTGTTAATATGAATCTTAAATATATGGTATACATTTCCCATGTAAAAAAATTTTTCACATTTAAACAGTTTGTCCATATTGAGTTCCTTAAAATTGATATTGGTTTTTATACATTAAATTTTCTGTTATATTCTAATTTGTTTGATAGGAAAATCTGCAAGTTCATTGAAGGTCCCAAATTTCTCAATGAAAATTATAGATAATTTTGCTGGATATGATATTTTTGGACACAGGCCTAGTTCTTTTGATTGTCAGTATATGATTCTGGGATCTGCAATCATGCACTGTAGCTGCTGATAAGTCTTATACAATTCTAATTGTAGCTCCAGCATATTTGAATTGTTTTATTCCTGTTTCTTGCAATTTTTTCTCTTTGATTTGTGGGTTTCAAAATTTGGCAATAATATTCCTGTGTGTTTTCCACAAAAGATCTCTGTGAGATGGTGATCACTGAATTTTTTTCTATTTCTACTTCCCCCGCATGTTCTATCACTCCATGACAATTTTCTTGGGTTATTTCCTGCATTATTGTGTCAAAGTTCTCTTTTTGGTCCCAATTTTCTCTGACAGTCCCATCATTTTTTTTTCTTGATCTATTTTCCAGATCTGTCATTTTTTCTTAGAAGATGTTTTATCTGTTTTATATTCTGTTCTATTTTCTCCTTCTTTATAATCTATTTTGTTATTTCTTGTTCTTTCATACTTTAACTGGCTTCCCCTTGCCCAATTTTAATTTTGGAAGAATTATTTTCATCTTTGAGACTCTATACCTCTTTTTTCTACTTGGTTAGCTTTTTTCCATAACCTTCTTGTTTTTCTTGAATGTTTTTTTTATTTTTTTATTTTTTTCTCAATGTCTCTCATTTGATTGTTAAGGTCTTTTTTGAGTTCTATGAATTCTCTCTGGCAGGAAGCCATTTTATGTTTCTCTTTGGGGTTGAAGCTTTTTTTTTTTTTTAACTAAAGGGTTCTCCTCTGGAGATGAACCCTGTTCTTCTCTATTTCCATAATATGTTTCGATGGTGAGATTCTTTATTCTTTTCTGGGTTCATTTTTTTTAATAAGAGGTATTAGTGTAAGCACCTCTAATGGCAGGGGGGGGAGGTTGGTGCCTCAAGTTTCCCCTTGGCTCTCCATTCTAACCAGGAACCTGAAACCAAGAGTTCCACCCTCCTGCAAATACCCACAGCCAACAGTGTTACTGTCCTGCTGTTTCTGCACTCACCAGGTTCTGGTTGTTACCCAGGTGCTTAGTAGCACAGCACAGCAGCACCAATAAGGTGAGGTTCCCTTCATCTTCTATAACTCAAATCTGACATGACAAATAATCTGGAAAGTGAAAGTCTCTGTGATTACTGCTAAACTTGACACACCTAGGTAGCCTAAAGGATTCACACTAGATTTTTCTATGGAGCTAGCCTGGAGGTGTTTTCACTTCAAACAGGTTAATCCCCAGTCTTGCTCTTTTTTCAGAATTTCTTGAATTGTATGAGGAGGATCCCTGTTCTGCCACAGGTCTTCTTGATTTTTTTACCAGTCTATGTTTTCTCTGAGGCTCAAATTTGTCCTATTTGTGGAGAAATTGGGAAAGTTTAAAATTTACTAATATACTCTGCCATCTTCCCAGAATCCTACCATAGTGTATATCCTGCTGAAAAGTGGCTGTAATCTCTTTGCTAATATTTTATTTAAATTTTTAGCATGAATATTTATTAGGGAGATTGATTTGTAATTTTCTTTTTCTGTTTTGGCTCTTCCTTGTCTAGGTATCAGTACCATATTTGTAACATAGAAGGAATTTGGCAGGACTTCTTCTTTACATATGTTTCCAAATAGTTTACGTAGTATTAGAATTAATTGTTCTTTCTTTTTTTCTTTTTTTTTTTATTAAAGCTTTTTATTTGTATAACATATGTATGGGTAGTTCCTCAGCATTGATCTTTACAAAGCTTTCTGTTACAAATTTTACCCCCAGTCCCCTCCTCTCCCCTAGATGGCAGGAAGTCTACTACATGTTAATAATGTTGAAATACTTGACAAGTTGTGCAAGAAAAATCCTATCTATAAGAAAAAAAAGAAAATCAGAGAAAGGAAACACAATGCAAGCAAACATCAATAGAGAGCATGAAAATGTTATGTTGTGGTCCATATTCCATATCCCTCTCTCTGGGTGTATATGGTTTTCTTCACTGAACAATTGGAACTGGTTTGAGACAATTCTTTGTTGTAGAGAGCCATGTCCATCAGAATTGATCATCATGTAATATTGTTGTTGCTGTGTATAATGATCTTCTGGTTCTGCTCGTTTCACTCAGCATCAGTTCATGCAAGTCTCGCTAGGCCTCTCTGAGATCGTTCTGCTGGTCATTTCTTACAGAGCAATAATATTCCATAACATTCAAATACCATAATTTATTCAGCCACTCTCCAATTGATGGGCATCCATTCAGTTTCCAGTTTCTAGCCACTACAGAAAGGACTGCCACAAACATTTTTGCACATGTGGGTCCCTTTCCCTCCTCTAAGATCTCTTTGGGATATAGGCCCCATAGAAACACTGCTGGGTCAAAGGGTATGCACAGTTTGACAACTTTTTGAGCATAGCTCCAAATTGCTCTCCAGAATGGTTGGATCCGTTCACAGTTCCACCAACAATGTATTAGTGTCCCAGCTTTCCCACATCCCCTCCAACATTCATCATTATCTTTTCCTGTCATTTTAGCCAATCTGACAGGTGTGTAGTGGTACCTCAGAGTTGTCTTAATTTGCATTTCTCTGATTAATAGTGATTTGGAGCAACTTTTCATATGACTAGAGATGATTTTAATTTTGTCATCTGAAATTTGTCTGTTCATATCCCTTGACCACTTATCTATTGAAGAGTGGCTTGAATTCTTATAAATATGAGACAATTCTCTATTTATTTTAGAAATGAAGCCTTTATCAGACCCATTAAATGTAAAGATGATTTCCCAATTTGAAGCTTCCCTCCTAATCTTGTCTGCATTAGTTTTATTTGTACAGAAACTTTTTAATTTAATATAATCAAAATTATCTATCTGGTGTTCAATTAAGAGTTCCAGATCTTCTTTGGACATAAATTTATTCCATCTCCACAGGGCTGAGAGGTAAACTATACTACGTTCCTCTAATTTGCTTACAATATCACTCTTTATATCTAGATCATGAACCCATTTGGATCTTATCTTGGTATGTGGTGTTAGGTGTGGGTCAAGCCCTAATTTCTTCCACACTAGTTTCCAATTTTCCCAGTAGTTTTTGCTGAATAGTGAGTACTTATCCCAAAAGCTGGGGTCTTTGGGTTTATCAAACACTAAATTGTTACAGTTATTGCCTAGATTGTCCTGATATCCTATCCTATGCCACTGATCAACTGCTCTATTTCTTAGCCAGTACCAAATGGTTTTGATGACCGCTGCTTTATTTATTTATTTTTTTTATAAAGCTTTTTATTTACAAAACATGAGTGACCTTTTAACATTGACCTTTGCAAAAAAAAAAAAAAAAAA
>JAJPUD010003354.1:0-30065 GCA_023553655.1 Myrmecobius fasciatus | reverse complement strand
ATATTTCATATTTTCTTCTAATTTTTCATTTTTTTTGTTTTTGTATAACTGATTCTTGAAGTCTTATTGAATCATTCACTTGCATTTGTTCAATTCTTATTTTTAAAGTGTTGTTTTCTTCAGTTACCTTTTTAAGCTCCTTTTGTAACTGGCCAATTTGTTCATTGCCCTCTTTTTCCACTTCACTACTTTTATTTTTTAATAAATTGGTGTCTTTTTCATATCTCTTTTGCAGGGCATTATATCCTTCTTGCACTGATTTCAGTTTATTTTCCTATTTATCCTTCAGCTCTCTTTTGAGATTCTTTATGTAATCTTCCAGAAAGGCTTTTTGAAAAGGAGACCAGTCACAGTCCTTGCCGACTTCCTCTGGAGTTTTGTCTAAATGAACCTCAGGATCTGGGGTCTGCCCATCTTTCTCTTGATAGAAGCTGTCTATGGTGAGAGTTTTCTTTTGCTTCTTCATTTTTTTTTTAGACATTGTGGAGGTCTGTTTAAAGGTAGAAAAGTGGCGGTTGCAGTAGTTTGCCGTGGGGCAATTCCACGAATTAACTTAAGGTTCTGTGCCAGTGGGGGCTAGGACTAAGGCCGAATTACTCCTTAAACAAGGCAAGTCTGCCAGAACACCTGCCCCCAATCCGGGCAGAGTGTCCCGGGTGCCTCAGATAAACTCCAGGTGTTTGGAGTTTGAAGTTTGGAGTTTCTGCCACGATGAGCTGAATCCCACCCTCACTTCTGGGTTGCACCAAGTAAACTATTTACCCCTCTGCCCGAGTTAAACAGACCTGATATGAAGTTCTTCAAGCTGTGTCCTAATATTTCTGGAGTCGTTGACTTGAAGATCAGTTCAGAGGCTTATTTTATTGCTGATTTGAGAGAAGATAGCAGGAGGATGCAGAGAGTCACGTTTTCACTCCGCCATCTTGGCTCTGCCCCCTCATTCTTTCAATGTTTAGTAGAATTCACTTGTGAATCCATATGGAAAGAATTCCTTTCTTAGGAAGTTCATTAACAGCTTCAATTATTTTTTTTTCTTAAATGGGACTATTTTAGAAATTTTTTTTCCTCTTATGTTAATCTGGGCAATTTATATTTTAATAAATATTCATTAGATCACTAGATTTGCTGCCATAGAGTTTGCTGGGGAAAAACTCTCAATTATTGCTTCAATTTCTTTTTCATAGGTGGTAAGTTCAATTTTTTTAAAATTTTCAATGCTGGTGATTTTTTTTCTTTCCTTTTTCTAATCAAATTGACCAAAGGTTTATCTATTTTGTTGGTTTTTTTCATAAAACCAACTCTTAGTTTTACTTCTTAGTTTAATGGCTTTCTTGGTTTCAGTTTGATTCATCTCTCCTTTGAGTTTCAGAATTAATAATTTAGTATTTAATTGGGGATTTTCATTTGGTTTTTTTTTCCTTGCTTTTTTACTTCACTGATCTTCTCTTTCTCTATTTTATTCATGTAGCTATTTAGAGTTATAAAAAAATTTCCCTAAGAACTGCTTTGGTTGTTCCCCATGAATAAAATTGTATATTGTTTCTGTGATTTGTTGTTTGACCCACTCATTAGATTATTTAATTTCCAATTCATTTTTAGTCTATCTTTCCCTGGCCCTTTATTGAATATACTTTTTATTGCATTGTGGTCTGAGAAAGAAGCATTTTTGCATTTGCTTGTGAGGTTTTTGTGCCCTAATACATGGGCAATTTTTGTATAGGTGCCATGTACTGCTGAGAAGAAGGTATATTCCTTTCTATCTCGCTTCACTTTTCTCTAGAGATCCTTCATGTATAGATTTCCTAGGATCCTATTAATCTCCCTAGATTCTTTCTTGTTTATTTTTTGGTTAGATTTGTCTGATTCTGAGAGGGGAAAGTTGAGATCCTTCACTAATATTGTTTTTCTGTCTATTTCTTGTTGTAACTGGCTTAATATATGTTTTTTTAGGAATTTGTATGCTCTATCACTTGGTGTATATATATTTAATAGAGTTACTACATTGTTTTGTGAACCCTTTATGAAGATATACTTTCCTTCCTTATCTCTTTCAATTAAATATAAATTTACTTTTGTTCAGAATTGCTACCCCTGCTTTTTTTACTTCATCAGAAGCATAATAATTTCTATTCCAGCCTTTTGCCTTTACTCTGTTTGTGTCTCTCTATGTTAAATGTTTTTTCTATAAATAATATATAGGATTCTGTTTTTTAATCCTCTCTCCTATTCACTTCCATTTTTTTGGGAGAGTTCATCCTATTGCCATTCACAGCTATGATTACCAGCTCTGTATTTCCCTTCTTCCTATTTTGTCCCCCTGTATATACTATTGTTCTCTCTTTCCACTCTGTTCTAAGTACTATTTTGTTTTGATTTTTGACACACCCCAGTCACTACCTTATCTTTTATCACTCCTTTTCTCTTTTCTTAGTAGTTTTTGTAATACCCCTGCCTACTATTTTTATCTTTTATCACCCTCACACATTCTCTTACCTTTTTTTCCTAGTGTTTCTGCCCTTCCTTCTGTCCAGCCCCTTTTTTCTTTCCTCTTTTTCCTTCTACTTCTTTTAGAATTACATAAATTTCTATACTCAACTGAATTATTAAGTATTTCCCTCTTAGAACCAAAACTAATGAGATCAAGTTTCAAACAATGCTCACCCCCTTCCCTTCTTTCCCTTGATTGTAATAAGTCTTTTGTGCCTCTTCATGTGATCTAATTTATCCCATTATACTTCCCCTTTCCTTTTCTGCCAGTGCAAATCTTTTCTCACCTCTTTTCTTTGATGTCAACACATAAGTGTTTATTCAAAATCACATCCTCTTACCATATGATGCCCTCTATGTCTGCCCCAGTAACAGATACAATTCTAAAGGGTTACAAATATCATTTTCCATCTAGTGATGTAAACAATTTAACCTTTAAATAATGTATATTTTCCCTATTTACTTTTCTATACTTCTCTTGAGTCCTGTGTTTGTAGATTAAATTTTCTGTTTAGTTCTGTTTTTTTTTCAATAAAAATATTGAAAGCCTCTTCATTGAAAATTCATAACCTTCTCGAAAGATGATGCTCAGCCCTACTGGTTAGTCCTTGATTTTGACTGCAGGTACTTTCCATTTCTGAATGTGGTATTCTAGGTCCTCCAATCCTTTATTGCAGAAGTTGCCAGATCTTGGATAATCATAACTGTTGCTCCTTGATATTTGAATTGTTTTTATCTGGCAGCTTGAAGTATTTTTTCTTTGAGATTATAGCTTTAGAGTTTTGCAGCAATATTTCCTTGTGGGATCTCTTTCCAAATGTAATGTATGAATTCTTTCAATGAGTGTTTCCCCCTCTGTTTCCAGAATTTTGGGGCAGTTTTCCTTGATGATCTCTTGAAGTATGCTATCCAGGCTCTTTTTTTTGGTCATGTCCTTAAGGTAGACCAATAATTATAAAATTGTCACTTCTGGATCTGTTTTCTAGGTCAGCTATTTTTCTAATGAGGTATTTCACATTTTCTTCTATTTTTTCATTCTTTTTATTTTGTTTCATTCTTGTTTTTTCAGTGTCATTAGCTTCCATTTGTCTTGTTCTAGTTTTTAATTGTATGATTTTCTTCAGTTAGCTTTTGTATCTCTTTTTCCATTTGATTAATTTTGCTTTTGAAAGTGTATTCTTTAGCGGATTTTTTGCCTTTGGTTAATTGTATTTTTTAAGGAAGTGCCTTCTTTTTCTAAGCTGTTGACTCTCTTTTGCATACCCATCATTTTTCTCATTTTTGCTTCTACCTCTCTTCTTTGCCTTTTGAAGTCTTTTATGAGCACTTCCAATAAGTCTCTTGAGACCAATTCATATCATTCTTTGAGATTTCTTCTGTGAACATTTTGTCTTCATCTGAGTGGTGTTTTAGTCTTCCTTGTCACCATAGTAGATTTCTATGGTCAAGGTTCTTTTCTGTTTCATGCTCCTTTCCTTTCATTTTCTTTGGATATCTCCTCTTTTATTTTTATGATTGACCTCTGCTCCTGAGGTAAAGGGGGCACTGTCCCAAGCTTGCTGTGCAGTTCTGAACATTGGCTTTGAGCACAGAGGCCCTTTTTGTTTGCAGGGGGTAGCTTTATCTGCTCTTTTCTGGAAACAGCCTGGCTTCACAGAGTTTGCTTTCTAAGATGGGAACTAGAGACTTCCCCATTGACCTGCTCCTCTACTGAGCCAGGAACAAGGGTCTCTCTTGCTGATTTGCTGTGATTATGAACTCCTCACTGGCCTAGGAGCTGTCTGACCTGGGCTGAACACCACTGACATTCCTTGAAGTTTTTCCAATATATGGTTTCATTCTATCAGACTGTTCAGAGGATTGTGATTTTTGAGGGAAACTAGGAGAACTCAAGCAGCTTCCTGGCTTCACTCCTCCATCTTAGCTCCAACCCTAGTACTCTCTAACATACTTATTTAAAGAAAACAATTTGGTTCTGAAATCTTAAACTGGGAAATGATAAAATAAATAAAAGGGAAAAATAAAAAAGGAACCATATACATAACTATTTCTAATGAATATGCATTCATTTTAACAAATAAGATTCTAGCAAAAATAACAGCAATATATCCCTCTAAAATTCTTTTCTATGACCAAATTGGATTAAATACCTTTAATTAATACAAGAGAGTTCAACATTAGAAAAACAATGTAATGAATCATATATATTAAAATAACAACTGAAAATTGCATAATTATGTTAAAGATTGTAGAATAATTAACATAGAGTAATTATGTTAAAAATCCTATAAGCCATTAGCATAGAAACATTTTTTCAATATGATAAAAGCATGTCTTTAAAAAATCCTAACATTATTCGAAATGGGAATATGTTGGAATTTTTACCAAAAAATATAAAAGTAAAACAAGGATACTTCTTTCCCGTTATTATTTGACATATTTTAGCATTTCTAATAGCATGATAAAATTAGATATGGAAATAAAAAATTTGAACAGATACAAAGCAGACAAGAGTGTCTATTTGCATGTGACATAGTGGTTTACTTTTAAAGACTCAAAGAAATAAACAAATTGAGATAATAGCTCCATTAAAGTAACAGTGAATTTAAATTTATAAAATTCATCAGTAAGTATGTGCTGATAATAAGCAAAATCAAAAGGAAAATCTCATTAAAATAATTTTAAAGGTGGTAAGATTTTTGGACTTAATTTACCAAGCCTCACTCATAATGATATCTATACAATAGCAAAATCTTATTTAAAGAAAAAATGAATTGAATAATGGGAAGGATTTTCATTGCTCAGGACTGAACCTTGCTAAATATTAAAAAATGATTTTATTGAAGTTAAATTACCAAGGATTTGGCTATTTCATAACACTAGGAGCAATTCCTTTGGAGGAATAAAAGGTCTAGAATTTCAAGGGACATCATGGCGGGGGGAAGTGGGAATAAAGGGGAAATTATTATTATTGATATCAAGTTATAGAGCAGCCATCAACCAATTAATTGGTACTTCTTTATTAAAAAAAAAGCAAAGTAGATAAATAGAGCTGTGTAATCAAGCAAGGATTAGAAACAATTATATTCAATGTTCAATAAAAACAAGATGATAAAATACTTTGGAAAGATCTCCTTATGTGACAAGACCAACTCCGAAATATTCTTAAGTTACAGAACAGTTATTTGTCTGCTTTGGCAGAAGGAGTTTCCTCACTTGGCCAAACAAAACAAAACAAAAACTTTCACAGTTATAGTTATGGGGGAAATAATTACCTTTCAAAAAATTATAAACCTATCTATCCACCAATAAATATAATGATTTTTTTTGTGTGCAAAGAATAATGAAAAAGAGAATTGCATATGAAACCATAAACATCAAATATTTGCATTTTTTGTAAATAATAAATGTAACACTGCAATTCCTAAATTTTGACAAATTTAGAATTAGACTAGCACATTACACCATATACTACAATGTATTTCAAATGAAAAATTAACTGTGAAAGGTAATATCACCAAAAAAGAAAAATGAAAGAAAGTGGATTGAATTATCATTCATAAGAGATGCAGCATATCATATAGTACAGACTAGTGAAGTATATGGAAAACAGGTCAAGGAAAGAGAAGTCAATAAATTAAAAAAAAACCAATTTCTTATGAGCTAGTTACTGGGCTATAAAGACAAAAATAACAATGTCCCTTCTCATAGAACTTATATTTCAAGGGCAAAAGGGGGGAGGAGATAATATGGGCATATAGAGAGTAAGTACAGGCTGTGCCATTATTGTTCAGTGGTGTCTGATTCTTCATAATCCCGTTTGGGGTTTTCTTGGCAAAGCTACTAGAAGTTTGCCATTTCCTTCTCTGGCCCATTTTTATAGATAGAGGGTTGAAGCAAAAAGAGTTAAATGTTTTGTCTACGATCACACAGCTAGTACATATTTGAGGCTGGATTTGAACTCAGGTCTTCTTAAATTTTGGTCCAACACTGTCTCCAATGCTGCCCTTGTGAAGACTATATACAAAATAAATACAATGTAAAAAAATTTTAAGGGGAAGGACATTAGTAGCTAGGATATCAGTGAAGAATTTCAATTCCTGCTTCTGACAAATAATGACAGTATAATTTTACCCAACAACTCTCAAATACACTTAAGTTACAGAATGGTTGTTTATTTGCATTGGCAGAGGGAGTTTCCTTACTTGGCCAAAGAAAACAAAGCAAAATCTTTCACAGTTATGATTATGGGGAAATAATTATTTTTCAAAACTATTATGAACCTGTATAATGATTTTTAATACTCAAAGAAGAATAAAAAAGAGAATTGCTTATGAAACCCTAAACATTAATCTGTGCATTATTTTCTGTAAATAATAAATGTAACACTTTAATTCCTGGATTGTTCTATTTATCTGTAGTTTTGAACTTTCTTCTGTGTATTTTATAGATGGTTTATTAGTGTTCTTTTCTTCTTTTTGGACAAAATTATTAATATCCCTTCTTCTCTAAATTCTCCTGCCACCACATAAAACCACAACAAAAGTACCATAGAAACAAAAGACTAATTATTCTCTCATTACAAATAAGTAGAGGCAAACACACAAAAAAAACACAACTTGGCCATGTCAGAAAAAAATATATATAATTCTTTATTTCTAGTCCATCACCTCTCTGCCAACATGACAAGTATAATTCATCACTGATCTTCTTGAGTCATAGTGAATCATAACAATGATTAGAATTCCTTAGTCTTTCTAAGATTTCTTTTTCTTTTATGACTTGCAATTATTATATACTTTTTTGTTCTTAGTTTAATGTGCATCAATTTATATTTCATTCAAAATTTCCCTAAATCTAATCCTTTCATTATTTCTTATGACACAATAATATTCCATTAAATTAATATATTGTAATTTGATTGATTGTCCATTCCTACAGTAAAAGTTCTTAGCCAAATAATAAATATCACCAATGATAAAGCATATGATTCAGAATACCTGAAATTGAGAATTTTTTACATGAACAAAATCAATGCAACTATGATAAGAGGGAATACTGTTGATGGAGAGTTATCAAGTATCTCTTCTAAAGTTTTGATATCCAAGATAAATAGGGAATTAATACAAATATATAATTCAAAGGGTAATTTCCTAATGAATAATCAAAGTACATGAAAAAATAGTTATTAAAAGAATTGTGTACTATTAAGAACCATATTCAAAACAAAATAAAGGTAATGCAAATCAAAGTCATTCTGATGTTTTATATTATGGTTAACAAATTGATGAAGTTAACAAAATCTGGAAGTAGTATTAGTGGAGATGCAAGTCAAAGATAGTAGGCACATTTCCATATTTTACAAAGTATTTATGGTAGTTCCTTCTGCTTTCTTATAGGTTGCTCTCCAGATAAGACATACATACAGAGACCCATAATACAAAATGCTACATAAGTATATTGCAAAGTTTCCAAATAAAATCTTTTGTGTAATATCAAGTAAGATTGTGTAAATATCAGAGGAACCTGAAGAATTAAAGAAGCCTTCATGACAGGAGAAAGTGCCAGGGAAAACTTTATAGGTAATAATAATAATGAGAACTAATATATGTTAATACATCACTATGTGCCAGGCACTACATTAAACATTTTACATTTTTTTTCACTTCATCTGCACAACATTGTAATTTCTCTCAGGATCCTGCTAACTAGTGCTTCCAGAGAGCTATTCCATATAACAAAGAGCAAAAGAATTAACATTATTAAGAACATATGATGTATTAGGCCCTATAATAAGCACTTTTTATATAAATATTATTTTATTTTATCTTCACAATTATCCTGGAATGTAGGTGTTATTATTTATTTCCATTTTACAGAGGAGGAAACTGGGATAAATAGAGCTTAAGTGCCTTGCTCAGTGCCACACAATTTGTATGTGTCAGAGAGTGGATTTGAACTCAGGTCTTTCTAACTTTAGTCCCAGAGTCCCATTGTGCCACTTAGCTGCAGGTAGCAATTCAGTAGGTTAAAAGGGAAAAGCGGACTGACTTTTGGAGCACTGGGATCAAATAGCATGAATAAAGAGATAGAGGTGGATGAACAGAACCAAGAGAATATTGTAAACAGTAATAGAAATATTATTTTATAAACTACTTTGAGTGGCTTGTCACTCAATGATTTTTAATCATCAGAATGATTAAAATTGCCTAAATTAACTACAAATGACATATGAAGGAGAGTGCTATCTGCATTCAGAGAAAGACAATAAATAGAAATAAATATAGAATGATTTTACACATGTGTACATATACATACATATTTGTGTCTAATGGTAGCCATTTCTAAGGCAATGGTGGGGGAGGAGGAAAGAAAAACAATAAAAAAAGTTATATGATAACTTTATTATATATTTTAAAGCAATAGCAAGTTGGGCATCATAGATTTATAGCTTCATATGCAATCATCTTTTTAAAATTCTACTATATTATAAAAATACTTGCGTTATTTCATAAATTAAAAAAATAAAAAGAGATAGAGGTGGAAAAGCTAGGGAATGTTTAGGAAGAAAACTAATCCTGTTTGCTGGAGTATGGCATAATAGAAAGTGGAGTACGATAAGATACATTTGGCAGGGAAAAGTAGTTTCAGATTTATGGAGGGCTAGATTGCCAGGCAATAGAATTTGATCATTCCTACTACTGTCATGATCTGTGTTTTCTTGTATTTCTACCTGTGTCTCATAGTTTTAAAATTTTGTAAATTTAGAGATGCAAGAAACTTCTCTGTCTCACTTTACAAAAGGAAAAAAAATGTTTTGCTTATGGTCACACTGATAATGAGTAGAAGATAGTAATTGTAAAACTAGATACTTTTACTCCATATGCAGCACTCTTTCCCATTATATTGTGCTGTGACTCCCTTTTTCCTTCACCAAGGAATTGATCAATACATGTTTACTCACCTCTCAAGCACTGTGCAATACATCCTGGTTCCTAGATTCCCTTTGGTTGTATCTTTCTGATTGTTCCATTTCTTATTACTAACTGCTGGCTATCCTCTATGCTTTGATATTATTCTTAAGGATGTGGTCAGCAGAATATTCTAAAATTGGGATCTGTTTTGCTACAGTGTCTTGCTTTCTTTCAGCTTCCTTTAAGGATTTTTATTTTGTTTGTTGTTTTTATACTGTCAGGAGGTAGTGTGAAAACAAAATTCTAATGCAAGATACAATAATACTTTTAAAAGACCTAGGATTGGGCTCTTGCAATGCTACTTTAAGGATGGGTGATTCTTAGATACATACCACAAGTCTTTGGAGAAAAGTTTGTTCTTCTTGTTGTTTTTATAGGAAGGACCAAGCAATTTCATGCTACTAATTTGTTTTCATGGAGAAATGTAAAGGAGGTTTGTACTACATAGCATTTTTTTTCAGAATTATTGGAACAAAACTTTAGACACCTGTTAATTTGCTATGTGAAACTAAACAGCTTTTTCACGGACTTTCCGTGTTTTTCTCTGAGAATATAATTGTTCATATTCACAAGGAACTTAGGTATGTTATATTGATGTTAAAATAAAGGACATTATAAAAACATATGACAGAATAAACATTTTATATTGATCTGGGACAAGCCATTGTGCAGAGGAGATGGTTAGCTCTTCTAGCCTTGTAAAGTGACCTTAAGTGCTTCTTAATTTGGGAGTTTAGACATTTTTATTTTCAGGAGGGCAAAGGGAGAAAGATCCACTTAGGTACAAAGGAGAAAGAGAAAACTATCTAGGCCAACACTTTAGAATACACTTATCCTGAAGAAATTAGATAGGAATGGCCACAAAATTAATAAATCACAAATGGTGACTGATTTTTTTTTTCCTGAGGCAATTGGGGTTAAGTGACTTGCCTAGGGTCATGCAGTAGGAAGTGTCTGAAATCAGATTTACACTCAAGTCCTCCTGACTTCAGGGCTGGTACTCTATCCATTGCGCCACCTAGCTGCCCCATGACTGAGATTTTTCCATGGAAGAAGTGGCAAGCAGCATGAAACTCACTTTTAAATCAACTTTTAAAGATAAATATCCACAGGAGTTATGAAGGAAACAGAGACCAAGAGATAGATGAAGTGGACTAATGTGTGCATTTCTCTCTCTCTCTCTCTCTGTCTCTCTGTGTGTGTGTTGCATGTGTATGTGTAGTGGGGGGAGGAGGCACCATAAAGTGAAACTGAGGCAACAATGTAATTTAGAATGTTAGCTGAGGATGTACAGAAAGTTTTCCATGTGAATCAATTACTCATCTCAATTCATCCTAATTGAACTCCCTAATTAATACTACTCAAGTTTTTACACTACTAAAGTGGTTTTTATACTACTAAAGCAGTTTAAGTATGGTCTCAATGATTCCTAAATTTTCATGCCCTGGATAAAAATCTGATGACCCTACCCTGTTTACAATTCTGGGTAAAATTCTTTTAAAATTTATCACAATATAAATCTAGCTTGCCTGGCCTGACTGTGATTTCTCTTTTATTCACATTCTCCTTCATGTACTCTGTATTCTAAACATATAGATCTATTTCTTCATCTTCAATTTTTTTTTCTGGTTTTTTATTTTTGCTTCCATGCCTGGAACTATACTCTTGCCTCACTTTTTTCTTAGAATTCTTAGCATCTTTCAAGGCTCAGCTTCCTATAGGAAGATTTCTTTAACACCTTCCCCCAGTTTTTTTCCCTTTTTCAAATTATTTTATATTCAATTTTCTTATTATGTGTTCCTTTCTTCCCCAGTAGAATGTGCTTATTTGGGTGCAAGAATTGTTTCTGTGTCCCTAGCTCCTAATATACAACTTTGTATGTAGTTGGTACTTAAAATATGCTTGCTGCACTTAACTGAAATCAGTTCGGTATTCAGCTGCTGCTCTTATTGTCTCATCAGTTTCTGTAGCTTACTATGACTTCTCTTAAAGAAAAATAGAACCTAATCAATTAAAAACATTTCTTAAGCACCAACTATGCATTACCTATTATGTATCAGGAAGAAGTCTGGGAAGACTGTTTTATAGATAACCTGTCTTTAACATTCTATAATCCTATATTCCCTGTGCATTATGTGCTGAAATGGGACTCATGGAATTAAATTGAGCTGCATCCATATGATTTGTAGTGATAAAAGTAAAAGACAATAGTGGACACAATGTGTCCTCCAAATGGATTTTCAGTGCCCAGATCTGCTGATATTTAGTATTAAGTGTCTGAGACCAGATTTGAACTCAGGTCCTCCTGACTTCAGGGCTGGTGCTCTATCCACTGGGCCACCTAGCTGTCCCAAACTAAGCTATTCTTAGTTAAGCAAAATGGTGTTCCATATTTTCCATGTCTGAAATATTTGGGCTACTAGCTTTTGGTCAGGAGGTAGGTAGCATTCTTCATTATCAGTCCTCTGGAATCATGATCGGTCATTGCACTTAACAGAGTTCTTAAATTTTTTAGACTTAATTTTCTTTTTTTTCACAATATTGTTGTTAGTGTAAAGATTGTTCTCCTGGTTCTTCTCACTTTACTCCTCATTTATATTGTTTATTTCAGCCCTCCCATTCTAACCTATCCATGTCTTTTTAAGTGCCAGTTCTGTCATTTAGTGTATTAACTCCCATCATCATCTTTATGTTATCCACTAAGTTATAAACATGTGTTTTAGGTCTTTATCAACTTGAAGTGTTGCTTTAAGGATGCCATATAAAAAGGCAGTATTGGAATATGCTGAAAGATTTGAAGTTCAGCAACTTTAATTTAAGATTTCTATTGTATGTCGATTTGTGATCTGGATCCCAACTTGTAAATAAATTTAAAACATCTATAGAACTGGTGGGGACCTTGGAAATCTTTTTTTATTTTCTTGTTATAAGAAATGTGGAAGTTGGAAGGCCAGAGAGGATGTAGTTTGCCAGGAGAGCACAATTAATAAATGTTAAAATCAGGATAGGAATTCATGTCTCCTAAGTCTTTTTTTCTAGGACTGGATACATTGTACCAACCTGTCTTTCAAGCCACAAGCAACGAGTGATTAAAAAGTTTTAAAACTCATCATAAATTGTAATGTAATGGCCTTATGGACCACCTGATCTGGAGAGAAAAAAATCAGACAGAAACAAAGTTGTATCCCTACTCTTAAATACCTTAGAAGTCATCTAGTATAGCATTTTCATTTCAAAGTTGAAGAAATTGAAGTTTGGTGAAATTAAATGTTTCACTCTAGGTTGTTTAGGTCATGTCAGAGGAAAGATTTGAACCCATATCCTCTGAGATGGAAATCTTTTCTTTTTTTGCTGTATTGTAAGGCTAGCTCCCTTTACAAGTGTACCAAGATATTCTTGCTGTCTCTTTCTGATACTAGTAGGTTACACCTGACCCTCAGAATCCTAGAGTATCTTAAAAGGTTTTTTTTTAAGTGTGGGTCTTTTCTCTACAAAGCCCTACATGCTGTGCTTGTTTCCTCCTTCCATTATTAGACATTAATGACTAACACTTCAGTTCCCTTTAATCACTTAACATCAAAAAGATGTTTATTTCAAATCCAGAGCTAAAACAAATGTATAAACATTTCTCCTCAGTATCTCAAGGAGACACATTTAGTTTAGTTAATACATAATATTGGTCCCACTAAGTTCATATCTTGACTGTTGAATGAATCTTCAATTAGTTTCCACTGGCCTCATGCTCAAAGGTCATTCCTAAAGGTCACTTCTTGCTCCCCAAAGCACTGATGTTGGGCTTGCTACAAAACTGCGCTCTTGCTCCCAGATTCGTGTGACTTACTCTCTTGTCTCTTGACATTTTGAATCTCTTAAAGAATAGAGTTTCCATTCCCTTTACCTTGGACAGCAAAGAACAAATGCAGAAACCCAGGACCCAGTCCCTTTCCTGAGGTCACATGTTTCTAAGACTTCTCCCTTATAGCATTGCCTCTCATTAAATATTGTGAAAGGAATCCTTGGGCTAGAGCTCAGCTGAATAGAAAATGGTCAAAAGGGACTTAGCAGAAATTTACCTGGCTTTTTAAAGACATGCTCATCTCTGACCACACAGGCAATTGAAAAATGATTCTTCTCCACCCCCACCAACCATCTGGACCTAGAACTAGTCAAGGAATATCTACATGTTCTCCATAGTTCTTTCAAAGCTTTGTAGAATGTAGTCTTCTTTATGTGAGGAAATGCCAACCTAGGCACTCTGTGTATGTACCATGCCTCTCTCTCTCTCTATATATATATATCTATATATATCTATATATACATATGTATATATGTATATAAATATGTATTAAACCATAGAACAATATGGATATTCAAATGAAGCCTCCAGAGATTTTTTTGAGTAATGAAGGGAAATACAGGAATAATAATAATATCTTATAATTATACAATGTCATTTGTGTCTAAGAGAACAAATAAATGAAAACTGGGGGCATGTTGTATGGGCAATTAGGCATCTGTGCTTCCTGTCATTCCTTGGATCAAATCCAATCATAGCATTTAAGTCTAGGTAGGGGAGAGGTGAGAGATGGAAACTAGTTTCCAGTGACAGCATGAAAGCATCATTCCCTTGAATAGTGTATAGTAATATCCCACTCATTCCACTTGTCCAGCTGCATTATTTTAGTCATGGTGTGGTCATTTTGTTAGCTATTTAGAACACTACTGCTTTAGTATGACATTTATAGAGCCCTTTGAAGCTTCCTATAAGAGCTAAAGCCTCTAACATGGGCTTTACCTACTTGGAAAAGTCCCTAATCTTCCTGATATATAGTGTGGCATTAAAAAAATCCTGATATAATTTTTCAAAGTTTCTCCATTGGATCAGTGCTTTGTCTTTTGGCCAAGTACATTGAAAGGAAGAAACTCTGTAGGGGGATTATTGTCTCTTATTGAGTATTCCTGATAGCAAACAACATTTATCTTGCTACTTTACCAATACCATTTTCCCCATCTGACCTTTAGATTAGGTGGAGCATAATATTTGCTGAGATACTGTGCTAATTTAAGCAGGAGCTGACTCTTAAACAGGCATAATGCCATTCTTATAAAAGCATGAGGTTCAGATGCCAGGCACATAGCATGGTTTTGGAAAATACGTTATTAATATTTTATTGTATAGGAAAAAAATCTTGTTTCCTTGGTACATTGAGTGATTGTTGACCTTTTTCTTTTAAATTTTCTCTTAACATTTCAGTGAAACGTGCAGAAAAGGTCACTGGCTGCATTCACAACCTCCAGAAATTAACAGCCCTGGGATGTCAAATTGTATTGTGGACAAATTAGTTTGTTTGATCTCCCATTATCTACTAAATAAAGGGCTATAATTGAGAAGAAAGGATTCAAGATGGAACCAGGAACGTACAGGATATTCTCCCATGTTTCAAGGAGAATAGTTCTTGTGTGTGTTTTTCTTTTGTTGCACTATCCTTATGAATATTAATTGTCTTATCAAGAAGGCAAAGCACGACTTTTTGTCAATGTGTTCAAGACAAGAACTATATTGAAGCTAAATAATAATAATAGCTCACACTTCCATAGCTCTTTAAGTTTTATAAAGTACTTTCCTTACAATGGTCCTATGAGACAGATTATACAAGTGATGTTAATGCAATTTTATAGATGAATAAATTGAAGCTCAAAGAGGTTAGCTAGAAACTTAGTAAAAATCAAAGTTGGCAGTGGGATTTAGTACTGATGATTCCCAAGGCACCACAATTTCCACTGTTAAAACAGGAGGAGAAGAACAAGATTTATTACCTTTAGGAAACTGTGATGCTTCTCTTGTGACACCAAAGATCTCCCAGAAACAAGGGACCAACTTTTTAATATAGATATTTTATTAGTATTGTTGCATATTTATAAGTCATGGAACTCTACAATCCCCAAATGATTAAAATGGATTATCACAAAGAAGTTAATGAAGAGGTACAGGATGGGTGGGAGCAAGTTATAACAAATAATAAATAAGGAACCACTGAGAAAAAACAAAGTAAAGTTGGCCATCAAAGGAATGCACAATTGGGGAGGGGAGAGGCAAGGTGGTAATATAGCAAGAGTGAGCAATACTAACCAGCAGCTAGCATGTGTGTTCCACTGACATCCTTGTGATATTAAAAAAGCAAGAAACCTCCCAACCTGTCAGATAGATTCTACCTGCCTCTGTGATCCACCCCCCAATAGTGAACTTATAAGATGGTATGGACAGAAAGTACATTAGATGGGCAGTTATGGATCATCATTGAAAGAATAATATACTTCACTGAAATCATGATCCATTTGTGTATTTGAAAAGTTAGATTAACATCTCTTTTGAATTATCAGAAAATGACTTTTAAAAAAAAGGTGGAGGAACAATCAAGAAGATATTAGTAACTGCTGACCCATATGCCAACGTATGAATCACAATAAAATCATTATAAGAATGGTCTATGTATATGCTAAAGGTATCCTTGATGAAAATATCAGAACATAACAGGTGATTTTGTATCTCAGACCACACATTCAAAGTTACATAGCTGACTTGAGAGGTATATAGTGTTATTGTTCATTCTCCATGGTGTATTTTCTATTTAGTGACCTCAAAAATAGCATCTGACAAAGTAGATTATAACATAGCTTTAAAGATTCTTGAAATAATGTGTCACCAATGAAGCTATTATGACAGTCTTTAATAGATATGATTATGGAAATTACTTTGTTCAAAAATATCTTGAGTCATTAAGAAAGACATTAAGCAGGGAGATATGCTCAGTTAAAGTTTATTAGTGTCAAGTAGGCTTTTCTGTACAAATTTCAAACAAATGAAGGGTTTCCTATCAATGGTGAGGTTCTCCCAATGCTCTTATTTTACAGATGACATGTCAAATGCAATGGATAGTGTGCTAGGCTTTCAGTCAGAGTTATTTTTTTTATCCTGCCTCAGATACTTGCTAGCTCTTTCTCAGCCTTAGTTTCATTGTATGTGAACAAAATATAAACAATAATAGCACCTAACTCACTATATTGTTCTGAGATTCAAATGTTTTGCAAATCTGTAAGCATGATACACATTTCAGCTACTATTACTGTATGCTATTAATAGTAGTAGTACTAATTAAATGATTTTCAGAACACTATGGATCTGCTCAATAAAAGCTCAAATTATTAAGGGCTCAATTCTTGGTGTTAATTGAATATTAGTTACCCTAATTCCCAATCTCAAATCCTGTCCAGATTAGGTAATACTCAAATCTCAGTTCTAAAGTGTCTCATCAGATTTTCCAGGGGTACATAGAAGTGATAGATGAGTGTATACTTATGAGAAAAATCCAATATTTCTGTTGATTTGCCATCAATAATGATGACCATTGTTGACTTATGGTTATTGATCCATACATGACTGTAGTTCTCATTCTGCTCCTTTCACTTACTACTTGTGTGATCTGAGTAAACATAAACTTTTCTGGGCCTCAGATTCCTCATTTGTAAAAGAAAGGATTTGGATCAGATATCTTATAATGCACCTTCCAGTTCTAGAAATATTAATCTATGAAATGTTTTTTCCCAGAACTAGGTTCTCAGCCCTCATTGTTCCATTAGCACGTTAGCATATGTACTCTTCTCACAGAACTTTCTTCCACCTCTAACATCTTTCTTTTGTTTGCTTCTTACTTACCCTTAAGGGTACCTTAAAGGATACCTTGAAGGCTTGGAGAGTCATGAAAGCCCAACTTTTCTGGTCAATAGACATCTCTCACCTCTGTTTAATTTTATCTGACCAAAATAGATTATCACCCAACAACAAAGGCACAAGAATTTTTAATAACGACTGCACACATGTGACAACAAGAAAGGGAATCAAATGTATATCAGCTGGCACCAACAGAATTACAAATCACTACTTTGAAAATAAGGAAAATTTTGCAACTCTCTAAATTAGAATGTTGTTCCTAAAGATGAGATACAGTAGTTATTTTTCAAAAAATTATAGTCACTGACTGAAAATGCATTAATAATATGCTTTGAAAATGGTTTATTCTAGGGTGTACCAATCATTGTAATGGCAGATTAAATCATTGTGAGTTAGCACACATGGAGTATTTTTACACTTGTAAAAATATTGACCAAAGAAGAGAAAATGGAAACTCCACATTTTGTGTTGCAGAAGAGATGTATTTTACAATTAACTTCATTAATATCTTCCTTCACTACACATTATTCCCTAATATATTCCTTTTCTTCCCCCATATAGAGAATCCTCACCGATAACAAAGAAGAAAGGAATATAAAATCATCAGAATGAATAAACCACTAATTCAGGGTTGACAGTATATGCAATACTCCACATCTATAAACACCTGTCTCTGCAAATAAGGGAAGGATAGAGATCCCAACTTGGTCATAGTTGTACAACTTTGAATTTTGATTCTTTTTGTTGTTTTCATTTACACTGATATCTGATACACTGTTTTCATTTACACTGATACACTGATATTTTTCTACTTTTGCTTATTTCACTTTGATTCATTTACAGTTTTTTTGCCTCCCTTTGTTCTTAATATTTGTCATCTTATGGTTCAGTGATATTTCATTAAATTTCAAAGTCTTTGTTGTAATAAAAATTCTATTATAAATATTTAATGGATATTATATTTCTCTATCATTGAGCTTTTAGAACTGCATGCCTTGGGGTAGGTTCTTTAAGTCAAAGGATATTTCATTTTCTTGGGATAATTTTTTTTAAATTTTTTGTAGTAAGTTTATTTATTTTTAATACACATTGCTTTATGAATCATGTTGGGAGAAAAAATCAGAGCAAGAGGGTAAAAACATGGAAAAGATAAAAAGCAGGGGAAAAAAAGGATTGAATATAGCATATGTTGATTTACATTCAGTCTCCTTAAATCTTTTTCTGGATGCAGATGGTATTTGCTGTCCAAAGTCTATTGAGATTGCCTTGGATCACTGAATCACTGTGAAGAAACAAGCCTTTCATAGTTGATCATTGCACTTTCTTGCTGTTACTGTGTACAATGTATTCCTGGTTCTGCTTGTTTTGCTCAGCATCAATTCATATAAATCTTTCCAGGCCTTTTATCAGCTTGTCCATCATTTTTATAGAATAATAATATTCCATTACCTTCATGTACCATAGCTTGTTCAGCCATTCCCTAATTGATGAGCATCCATTCCTTTTCCAATTCTTTGCTATCACAAAGAGAGCTACTACAAACATTTTTGCACAGGTGGGTTCTTTTCCCTCCTTTATGACTTCCTTGGGATACAGACTCTTGGGATGATTTTAAATTGCTTTCATGAATGGTTGGAGCAAGTTGTATCTCTCTTAATAGTGCATTACTGAGTTTACACAAGCTCTTCAACATTGGCTGCTCTTAAATTTTATCAGCTTTGCAAATTTGCTGTGTGACATATAAAAATGAAAATTGTATTGATTTACATTTTTCTTATTAGTGATTAAAATATGGCTGTTAATAACTTCTAATTATTTTGGGAATGATTATTCATATTCTTTATTTGTCCATTTGAGAATGGCTTTTTGTGTTATATATTTGATTTTTCTGTAAATCTTGGAAGCCAAACTTTTATTAGAGATAATTTGATGCAATTGAAAAAGTTTTATCATTTCTATGCTTGTCACAGATCTTTGTAGTTGCAAAACATTTTGGTTTTACACCATTCTATCTTTTGCGTCACCTCTATCCTTTGTTTGATTAAAATTTTGTTCTCTACCTATAGCTATGAAAGGTCTTGAATCTGCTTCTTTAGAAATTGTTTATGGTGTTATTTTTAATATTTAGATCACATTCATTTGGAGCTCAATATGGTATGTGATAGAAGATGTTAGGCTTAATTTATGCCAAATAGCTTCTTTATTATATGAGAAGTTTTTACTTTGCAAGTCTATTGAATACTGGATTGTTGACATCAATTGATTTTCATTTATTATTATCTAGATTGAAGAATTTAATTTTAAAATTTCCATTTAACTATAAACATAATAATATGTACTACTCTTCAGTATATTTGTTTCTAAAAATGGGTATATTAAATGTTTTTGTAACTAGAATCATAGTTCTCCTTTTACTGACATTATAATTTCCAAGATTCTTTACTTCCATTTTAGATGTATCTGTCATGAACCATTGCCATCCTCATCTCAACCTTACTTCTTTCTTTGAACTCTACCACTACTTCTGGCTAATAGATTAGAAGATGAAAAGCTTAAGAAAATCTAAAATGGCATATGAAAAGTACTGAGGGAAGATCAGGATAGGAGATCCAACAGGTACAAATCATCCTCTTTCACAGAGAATTATTCTGAAGGAAAAGAGGAGGAATGATAGTATGGAGTACTTAAGCAAAAAACAGATTAGGAAAATCTACCAATTAGCCAAATGGAAATGGGGGAATTTGAAATGGACAAGATAAAATACATGAAATATGCTGGCAACTGAGTAATGCATTATTTTTTTTTCAGAATACTGGGAGCAATCAGTTTTTCAAAACTGCCTCAGTTGGAAGGATTTGTGAGCCTCAGCTGGCACTGATAGTATTAACTTAGTTTTAAGTCCAGCCATCTGGTGAACTCCTGTAGTTGTTGACCAGCAATCAACACCCAAAATTTGGGCCAGCCTAATTTCCAGTTCTCTCTCTGTTCAGATTGCCCTCTTTTGGATATGCTCCAGTTTAACAGAGTTCTTCCTAAAATATACCATTAAAATGCAAATCTCCCTCAGAGGGCTGATGTCTTAAGCTATTATCAGACATTAACATTTTTCTCAGGGAATTAGTTGATAAGTGAGAACAGGTTGTGTGTGTTTGTGTGTGTGTATTTTTCTCCCCTATCCTCTTAGTAGCATCCCTATTGCCCCTTCTTTCACCATGTGTGAAAAGTGAACATTGTCTGCTTCACAATTTTGTAAAGGACTAGTCACGACTTAAATATAATAAGGAGAATATTGCTTAAAGGAACCTTTAAATAAATCCTTTGGTAATTTAGAGAAGCCTTTGGTGAGAATAAGAACTTCCCCTTAATTCTTTCTTTAATTTAGGATTTTTAATCTTTCCAGTTTCTTAAAACAAGGTCCCTCTGTTGTCATCCTTAAGTATCCAACTCAGATTTTAGTGGTAATGAAATTTGAAAGTAGAGCCTAGGGCTATATTGAATAGATTCTATTTTGCTTGTTCTAACTACCTCTTCCCAGCCCTTTCCCAGTCCCACATTATCCAAAGGACCAGACAGAAGTGACAATAGTCTATGTAGTCTGTAACTGCCCAACATTTTCAAAGTCGCCTGCATCTTAGCACCTTGTTAACACTTGCAGAGCTACTGAAGTCAATTCTGTTGGAGGTACAGGATTTGCTTTGAAGTTTGTAATATTATTAACACAAGTCCTGCAAATTGACATTATGACCAAGCATGCGTAGCAGATTAGAGGCAGTTACCCTCATTCTGGGGAAAGGTTCTTTTTCTTTTAAGTGCAACATAATGGAATTTCAAGCCATTTAGAGTCAGAAATGAAATATATCAGACTTTTAATTTATGCAAAGACAACAGACAGTCTTCTAAGAGGCCAGAAAATGAATGGAGCCCAGCCAAGAAGCCTCATGGCAGTGACATTCTCATTGAGGGAAACTGCAGTTGGGACTCAGATCAGGAACAATCTTTTCTATAAGTTCAAATGAGTTATTAGCCTAGGAAGAAAAAAATAAAGCCAATTTCAGTTCAATTTAACAAAGATCAAGTAAGAACCTACTGCATTTGAGGTACTGCTAAATCCTAGGGTTATAATGATGAAATGAAATACAGGTGATATCTTCAAGAAGTTATCTTGTTAAGGATGAGATCATATATGCATACAAATAAATCATAATACAAGGCAGAATGGAAGTTTATTCATCTGAGAGACCAAACAGGGTGGTCCATGAGATCTGAAGATGTATGACTTTATCTGGAAGAATCAGGGGGTTATTAATGTAGGAGATTCTCTGAGATGGGAAGAATTTTAAAAAGGAAAAAAAATCATAAGCAGTGATTTGAAAGAAATTTGTTCTAGAAAAAGGGATGGTCTCTGCAAATGAAAGTAGAATAAGCTTGGATAATAGTTTATGGTGCCACTTGGCTACACTCCTTTGGGATATATTATATCATATCTCCAGGAACCTTATCATCTCTTATTTTTCATCTGATAAACTCATCATCCAGAATCATCCTTCCAGATTATACCAGCCTTGGTACCCTTAGTACCCTCTATCTCTCTGATTGAATGGTTGAAAGGAAGAACAAAGAACTCCTCCTAAAGCCTCTATTTAGAGGACTTCCATATAAGCCATCTCTTCATTTTCACCCTGGCAGGAATGCTTTGAGCTATATTTTATCATCTTCATTTTTAGCTTCTTTTTGCATATTGTATTAAATTGTAAGCTCCTTGAAGATAAAGACTGTGTTTTTCATATTTGTTTCTCTGGTGCTTAGCAAAGTGCGTGCCATATAGTAAACACTTAATGTTAATTGAATGAATGATTAATATATAGAGTAAGCAGAAGGAAATAATGTGAAATAAGGCTAGAAAGATAGAATAGAGAGACAGGAAGGCCTTGAATGTCTTGATAATCGTCATACTTATTTAATAGTAAAGGATGAGTCACAAATATCCCCCAAATAGGGGGATAATTTAAGTGAGGCATCATGGTACAGTAGAAAAAATTCAGAATTTGAAGTTGAATCATAATTATGATTTATATTATCAATATTCTATACTAGTATAACCTGAGGAAAATCATTTAGCCTCTGTATAGTTGGCTATCTCAGTGCAATTTTAAGGGGGGGGAAATCTAGATTCTCCTTCCTCTACTTACTCCAAGAGAGATACCAATTCCTTCCAGGAGGAGATTTGTTTATTATTATTTATTTATTTATTATTATTATTATTATTATTATTATGCTTCTGAAACTTCAGTTATACAGACATTCTTCCTATAAGCATTTCCAGTTTCTGAGAGTATCAGGGCTAACTTAAACTTCACTTTTTTTGGTTATTGACCACAAGAAAGGGATAAACAATTGATTAATCACAGTTTGAGGGCATATTATAACAGCTGCCTTTTCTTTCCCAATAAACACATTATTCTCCCTCCTTCTTAGTGTTTTGATTACTCCCTTCATAGAACAAGTTTGTCTGTCTGAGTAATAAGGTTTTCCCCAAAGGATCAGTCTTATTTTTAATTAATTTTTTAAAAATAGAGTTTCATTTTTCCCCAGTTCAGTGTCAAGAAGATTTTTAGCATTCATTTTTTCAAGATTTTTGTTCCAAATTTTTCTCCCTTTCTCTCTCCCTCCCTTCCCCTCTTCCAAATATGGTACATAGTTCGATATAGTTTATACATGCGCTGTCATGTAAAACATATTTCTATATTAGTCACAGTTGTGAAAGAAGAAAAAGATAAAAAAATGAGAAAGAATAAGGTGAAAAAATATGCTTTCATTCGTATTCCATCAGTTTTTTATCGAGTTATGAATTTTTTCTTCATGAGTCCTTTTTACTTAGATCATTGTATTGCTGAAAAGAGCTGAGTCAATCATAGTTGATCATCCAACAATGTTGCTAATACTATGTACATTTTCCTGTTTCTGCTCATTTCACTTTGTGTCAGTTTATATAGATCTTTTCAGGTTTTCTGAAATCTGCCTGTTCAGTATTTCTTATTGTACAATAATACTCCATTACATTCTTATATGACAGCTTATTCATTCAGTCATTTGTCAACTGATATGCCTCTCAACAATTTCCAATTTTTGTTGCCACAAAAATGTTGCTATAAATTTTTTTAAACATATAGGTTCTTTCCCCTTTTTTACAATCTCTTTGGGATATAGATCTAGTAGTAGTATTGATGGATCAAAGGGTAAGCACAATTTAGTTGCCTTTTGGTCATAGTTCCAAATTATTCTCCAGAATGTTTGAATCAGTTTGCAAATCCACTAACAGTGCATCAGTGTTCCAATTTTCCCCCATCTTCTCCAATATTTATTACTTTCCTTTTTTGTCATATTAGCCATAACCAATAGCTATGAGGTGGTATCTTAAAGTTGTTTTAATTTTCATTCCTCTGATCAACAGTGATTTAGAACACTTCTTCATGTGCCTATAGATAGCTTTGTTTTCTTCATCTGAAAATTGCCTGTTCACATCCTTTGACTATTTATCACTTCAGGAATGGCTTGTATTCTTATCAATTTGACACAGTTTTTTATATATTTGAAAAAATGATGCCTTTATCAGAGACATGTGCTATAAAGATTGTTTCCTAACTTTCTAATTTCCTTCCAATTTCAGTTGCATTGATTTTGCTTGTACAATTTTTATAAAATTTAATATAATCAATATTATCTATTTTGCATTTTGTAATGTTCTCTATCTTTTGTTTGATCATGAATTTCCCCCTTTCCAAAGGTCTGATAGGTGGACTTTTCCTTGCTTTTCTATTTCTTATGGGTGTCATCTTTTATTTCTAAGTCATGCACCCATTTTGATCATATCTTGGTAGAAGGTATAATATGTTGCTCTATATCTAGTTTGTGACCTATTGTTTTCCAGTTTTCTACATAGTTTTTTCCCCAAATACTGAGTTCTTATTCCCAAAACTGAGATCTTTGGATTTATCTAACACTAGCTTACTTTCGTCATTGACTACAGTGTATTGGGTATCTAGACAATTCCATTGATCCACTCCTATTTTGTAGCCAGTAGCAAATAGTTTTGATGATTACTTGTTTTATAATATAGTTTGAGATCTGGTATTATTATTATTGTTGTTGTTGTTGTTGTTGTTATTATTATTTTGTTGAGGCAATTGGGGTTAAGTGACTTGCCCGGGGTCATACAGCTAAGCTAGGAAGTGTCTGAGGTCAAATTTGAACTCAGGTCCTCCTGACTTCAGGGCTGATGCTCTATCTACTGTGCCACCTAACTGCCCTAGATCTGGTATTATTAAGTCACTTTCCTTTGGATATCTTTTATTAATTCTCTCAATATTCTTGACCTTTTGTTTTTTCCAAAACTTTACTAACTGTATGATTATAGGCCTGAACTTCATCTCTCAGAGTCTTGGGCTACAATCTGATTTTTAAGATGGGAAAGATAGTGCTTGTACAATTAAACCCACAGAGTTGTTGAGAACATTGCAAACTTTAAAATTCTATACAAATATGTTATTAATATAATATGGAAGAATATGATGTCTATATATTTTATATAGACATATATAAACATAGATATATTCCTTTCTATATTGCTCCATTGTGGACTAGAATAAATGGTGTTATAGTTGGCCTAATTTCACTTAGAGATCATTGGCATATCTGTCTATAGACCAACAAAATGCACCAGCAAGAGATAAAAAGGCATGGTGCTAAGTGCTTTACATATTGATTCTCACAACAACCCTGGGAGATAGGTGCTATTATTATACCTATTTTAAAGATGAGGAAACTGAGGCAAAAAGAGGTCAAGTGACTTGCCCAAGGTCAAACAGTAAGTATCAGGAGCTGGTTTTAAACACAATTCTTCCTGATTCCTAATAGTCTATCCATTGTGCCGCTTAGTTACTCTGTGATGAATGATAATCAACTAACTTTTCAATTACATCTAATTGGATGTAATTGTCACATTTCCTGTGAATATATGAATATTCAAAATAAATGGGTTCTCTCTGAAAGGAAAAATCTCTCCATCTCTGTTTCTCCCTATTTCTCCTTCCCCCCCTTTCTCTGCCTCTCTCTCTCCTTTTGTCTCTCTCTGTGTCTGTCTCTCTAGCTCTGTGTCTATCTCCCTGTCTTTGTCTCTGTTTCTATGTCTCTTTTTTGTCTCTCTCTCTTTCTGTTTCTATCTCTGTCTTTCTCTGAGTTTTTGTCTCTCTGTCTCAGTCTCAGTCTCAGTCTCTCAGTCTCTGTTTCTTTGTCTGTCTGTCTCTGTCTCTCTCTGCTTCCCTTGAAAAATTACTGAACCCAAGTTGCATACATTCTGTACCTATCCATGATTCTGAATCTAGCAATGCTGCTGTTAGATGTGTGGTAATAATTCCATGGGTTCAGATTCAGAGTCCATTAACAAAGTAGTTGCACCCTGTATATTTGGGCAGGCATCCCTTAAGATGATTTAGATGGAGAGAGAGGAGTGTGTGTGTGTGTGTGTGTGTGCATGTGTGTGAAATACACAATTTACATTTCGACTTATATGGTAATACGGTTTTAGTAGAAATGTCTGATTCTCATAAATCAGTCATTTCCATTTTATACAAGATTTAAATGATGTTCATTATTTTTATTTATTTTATTGAGGTTGCTTTGTATCCTAATACATTAAAAGAAAGAAAAGTAAGATCACTTGCCTGTGTGATCTTTAATCATTATTCAAATGAAATAGCATAGCCTCTTTTTTCCAATAAATGTTTGAGGATAAATTGCCAATGCCTGTTTTGCCAGAAAATCCATTTTTATGGCTTGGTCCTGGTCCCAGTCCATTTGGTCAGGACAAGATTTTACTGCATGTGTATTCATGAATATGCTAATACATTGACACATCTGATTTCTGTTTATGCTTTTACTAGAAGGATAATAATTTGGTAATTTAAGTAAGACCTGGTGCTGTCCACATAATAGCATTTGACTGAACCTATATAAGAGTATTGATTTCAAACAGACTTATGAATATTCAAACTTAGATAGATTTGATGGAGGACAAATATCTTCATAATTTTCAGACTGTATTTTTTTAATCTGTTTTACATGTGACATGTCAAGTCACAGGATCTAGATCTAAATTTATATTGGAATGGATTTCAGATGTCATTTATTCCAACTCTGACTTTTTATAGTCTGTAAACAGATTTTAAGTGTCTTGCCTAAGATGACCCAAGTAATAAGTATGAGAGCTAGAATTTGAACCCAAATCCTCTGGCCCTAGGTCTTTGTTCTCTCCACACTATCATATTGTTTTCTTCTTAGGGTCCAAATCTTTTTATTAGTAAAACTCCAATGGTCACAGAAGATGATCTTTAATGTCTTTTTCAGTTCCAAATCCTAAGTATAAAAGGAATGGGAATCTATGCATTTAAATAATTGTCCTCCCTTATTTGTCCATCAGCATGTCATTTCATTTTTAGCTGTGAAATGTAGATATATAGTTATAGTGTTGTGGGTTTTTTAAATTGTGTTTTTATTTCTCAATTAACAAACTTTTAATTGGCTAATGATTTTAGGTCACATTTCATGACTCAGCCATACACATGTAAAGGACACAAGTCCTAAGAAGGTTCTTGTTTTCCCAGACACTCAGGCTTAATGACAATGAGACATTAGACTGTCCATTTACAAGCTTAAATTTTGCTATGAAGCCTCACATATTTAGCACAGTTAAAGAGATGATAACATTCAGTTTATTCAGAGTATTTGGTTTGTTATTTTTCTAGTAAAGGACTTACTTTGATTTTGCTGTAGTTTTTCAGAATCTTAGAGTTTGAAGGGACCTTTGAGGTCATTTAGGCCAAATTGTACTTGGACAGGAATCCTTTCTTCATGATTTTTTTCAACTGTTCATTCAGCTTTCACTTAAAGGACACCTAATGTCACATTACTTTAAAAATTGTTCCCTAATGCATAGTTCATCCCACTTTTCCATAGCTTTAATCATGGGGAAGGTGGGAGGCGATTCTATATTGAAATGAAATTTACCTTTTTGTGTCTTACCCTGAGATAGATCCTTGTTTTGGACTCTGAAATAGCTGATCAACGCATAAAAATATGTAATGATGGCCAGAGAATCTATTCATAATTCTGAATCTACTTATATATTTAGATTGCTGCTAGGTGGCATAATCTACAGGTGCAGAGTCAGTAGAAAAAGTTTTGTCCACTGCTCACTTCTGTCAACTTAGCTTCTCACCTATTTGGGGAAATGCCCTGCGGTTGTGCCTATAAAAGTCATCAAGAATATCTTGCTAATTTTCTGAGTAAGTGTGGCATAGTTAATAAACTGTTGTATTTGAAACCAAGAAAATATAGACTTAATTCTCACCTCTGATAGTAGCTTTACCAATCTGGTCAAGATCAACTTCTCTAAATCTTATTTTCTTCATTTGTAAAATGAGAATACCCACAGTAAGTACTGTGAGTTATTATGTTATTATGAAGTTATTATGAAATAATAGAGTTATTATGAAAATCAAATTAAATTGTATTTTAAACTATCTTGCAATTATTGAGAAGAAATATAGTGTAATGTAGAGATGTTAAAAACATAGTCTATGGACCACATTTGATCCACAACATTCCCAAGTGTGGCCTGAATCAGATTAAAATGTCATTGGGAAATAGTTAAAAAAATAAATAAAAATATAATATTATTACTGTTTAGTCATTTTAGTAATGTCTAACTGTGGTCCCACTTAGGATTTTTTGGCAAACATCCTAGAATAGTTTACCATTTACTTCTTCAGCTTATTTTACAGATGAGGAAACTGAGGCAGAGGTAAATGACTTCCTTAAGGTCACACAGTTAGTAAGTATATGAGACCAGATTTGAACCAAGTTATTCCTGACTCTAGATCCAGTACTCTAAGTATTACTCCATCTAGTTACCTCCTCCCACAAATAAAACAAACATAAGTAACAATAATTAATAAATGTTTTTCAAAGTCAATATGTGGTCTGCATATTGTATATTACATAATGTGCAGTGATCTTTGTGTCCAGGTTAGCAAAATTTCTTAATCACAATGTCATTGTTATCAATCAGGGTAGTGGACTGAAGTTCCCCACTGGGGCTACCCTGTGATTAATTGCCCTTAAGATCCCTCAACTACTAGTTTCTGGACTAAAGCTTTGGGGAGCTACTTACTTGCATATGTGAGTAATAAACTGTTTAACTTATGATATTTAGTGTACTTGTTTTCCTTCTCAGTACCTCCATGATCCCCTATCACTAATATATGTTGTAGACTTTAAAGTATTATAAAATATCAGTTATTATAATTATTCTTAGAAAAGTATTATTGTCTCTGATTACTTATAGATTTAGTTGTGCATGAAATTAAATCAGTAACTTTAGATGAATATTGTGTGAGTGAGATTTTGATAGCCTGTCTTTCAAAGAAACTCTATCCTCACGTTGGCTGATGGCCAGCTCTTCTTTCCCCAGTATTATGAGCATCCGGATCCTCATGTCTAGTCCCCAGGAACTAGTTAAGAGAATCTATATCATATATTCGGTTTCCAAGAAAGTCAGTTTTCCTTGTATAGTCATGCTTATCTATTCATGTCTGGGTAAAGCTACAGGTTTTGGAGAGTCATTGGGACTTAGTAAAGCTATCAGAGCTCTGAAAGTCAGTGATAGAATAGCTTTGGGTTAGCTTTTTTTTTTTTTTGACCTCATGTTTAAATCTTAATGTTCTAAATCTTTATATACTATTAGAAGAAAGAAATTGTCACATTCATTATTAACTCCTCATTATTAATATTGATTGAGTTCTGAATCTATCCTGGCTAAATTCATTCATTCTTTTAATGACCATTTAATCAATACTCACTTTATTCAAAGTACTGTGAAAATACTTACAATTTCAAAAAAGTCTGCATTTCCCTTTGGTTATGCCAGTAGAACTAACTTAACAGGTTCAATTTTCTCTCCTCTTTTATTTGCTTCCTTAAATTCCTGAGGAGACAGTTATCAGCAAGGAAAGTATCAATAGTCCTGAAGTCAGTCATTAAGGAAAAGGAATACAGCCATAGTCATTAGCCTATGGGTAACTGGTCACTGTGTTTTATTTGTTCACCATAAATTTTTATTGACATATTTTGTTTTTATATATTTTACATTTCTCTATGTGTCCTTCCTCTTGCCTTCTCAGAGAGCTATCCTTTTTAAAAATAAAATAAAAGAGGAAAGAAAGAAAGTTAAGTAAAACCAATCAACATCTAAAAAAATCTTACATTATCCAAAAGTCTTCTATCTTTATAGTTCCTCTTTTCTACAGAAAGGGAAAGTGCCTTTACATGTCTTTTTGGGGGAAATAAATTGGATTATTATTACTTCACAGCATTCAATTTTAATTGTTTTGTTATTTTTCTTTCCATTTACCTTGGCAGAGTCATTTTATATTTTTTCTGCTTTTTGTACTTTGCCTCAATTCATATAAGTTTTTTCACATTTCTTGATGTTTATAATTTCTTATAGTACATTAATATCCCATTACATTCAAGAAGAATGCCTTGTTAAGTTTAAAAAATCTGACTATAGAGTTCTATCAACTCAAAGCCATTGCATAATTAAAAACAAGAAACCTGGAGCAGGTTTCCCACAGGCTCTCTTTTTACATATAAAATATCTCTAAAACAAAACAGCACACAATTATCTATTACTGTTAGCCTCAAACTGAGCATCTGGACCTTTTTTGTGTGAGGGATTTGTTTTAATTGAGTAAATAAGGAAAAAAAACAGTGCAATGTTACAGATGTACATTTACTAAATTAGAGAAGATAGTTACATG
>JAJPUD010003353.1:216109-251017 GCA_023553655.1 Myrmecobius fasciatus | reverse complement strand
AAAAAAAAAAAAAAAAAAAAAAAAAGGAAATATCAAAAGAAAAGGAAAGAAAATGAGCAAGAAACAAAAAAGAATCTTGACCATAGAAAGCTACTGTGGTGACAGGGCAGAATAAAACACAAACTCAGACAAGGACAGGATGTCCACAGAAGAAATCTCAAAGAGTGAGATAAATTGATCTCGAGTCCAAAGAAACTTCTTGGAAATGCTCATAAAAGACTTCAAAAGGCAAATGAGAGAAGTAGAAGAAAAAATGAGAAAAGAAATGAGAGGTATGCATGAGAGAGTCAACAGTTTGGAAAAGGAAGGGAAAAATTGTCTGAAGAAAACAATTCCTTAAAAAAGTAGAATAAGCCAAGTGGAAAAAGAGGTACAAAAGATTACTGAAGAAAATCACACATTAAAAACAGGGCAAATAGAAGCTAATGATGTTGTAAGACAGTAAGAATCAATCAAACAAACTAAAAAGAATGAAAAAAATGGAAGAAAATGTGAAATACCTCATTGACAAAAGAGCCAACCTGGAAAACAGATACAGAAGAGACAACTTAAAAATTACTGGCCTATCTGAAGGCCATGACTAAAAAAAGAGCTTGGATAGCATTCTATGAGAGGTCATTAAGGAAAACTGCCACGATATTTTAGAAACAGAAGAAGGAATATTTATTAAAAGAAATCATCCATCACTTCTGCAAAGAAATCTCATAGGGAAAATCCCAAGGAACATTATTTCAAAACTCCAAAACTATAATCTCAAAGAAAAAAATACTGCAAGCTGCCAGACAAAAACAATTCAAATACCAAGGAGCAACAGTCAGGATTACTCAGGATCTGGCAATTTCTACAACAAAAGATCAGAGGCCCTACAATGCCATATTCCAGAAGGCAAAGGATCTGGGGTTACAACCAAGAATTAACTACCCAGTAAGATTCAGCATTAGGGGTGAAGATGGATCATCAATGAAGAAAGAGAGTTTCAATTATTTCTATTGAAAAAAACAGAACTAAACAAGAAATTTAATCTACAAACACAGGACTCAAGAGAATCATAGAAAGGTAAATGGGAAAATATATATACTTAAAGGTTAAACTATAACTCTAGAATAGGAAACATTATCTGTAACTCTTGCAAACTGTATCTGAGACTGGGGCAGACAAAGGGGGGCATCATATAGACTGAGGGTTGATTGTGGGACTTTCCCACCCCTTAATGTCTTTTTCTCTGATATCATCATAACAGATTTCAATCACAACCATCCCTGACACTAGTTCTTTTTTTTTTTTTAAATCTATCACTCCGAAAGTCATTTTGTTTCTAGAGGAAGGCCTCTATCTATCCTTTGTCTGTTAATAATCAATTTTTGTAGTTATCTAACATATAGTCACAGAAAATATGATATCAATAACATTATACTATTAATTATAATTATATAATAATATAATATATTTATATAATAATGTTATAATTATATTATTAATTTAGTAAATTGTAGAAATGGAAATAGTTATGTTTTTCTATGCCCTATGGACTATAAAATTGTGCATACTCTTTGATCTAGCAGTATCTATACTGGATCTATATTCCAAAGAGAAAATGTGCAAAAATGTTTACAGTAGCCGTTTTTGTAGTGGCAATTATAAATTGAGTAGATGTCCATCAGTTGGGGAATGGCTGAATAAGTTATGATCTATGAATGTAATGGAATATTATTGCTCTATAGGAAATGATGACCAGGTTGACTTCAGAAAAGCTTGGAAAAACTTACATGAATTGATGCTAAGTGAAATGAGAAGAACCAAGAGAACATTGTACACAGTAACAATAAGATTATGTGATGATCAACTGTGATGGATGTGGCTTTTTTCAACAATGAGGTGATTCAATACAATTCTAATAGACCTGTGATGGAAAGTGCCACTTAAATCCAGAGAGAGAACTATGAAGACTGAATGTGGATCAAAGCTAGTATTTTCACTTTTTTTGTTGTTTGTTTGCTTATCCCCCCCCTTTTCCCCCCTTTTTGATAGATTTTTCTTGTGTGGCATAATGAATATGGAAATATGTTTAGAAGAACTGCACATGTTTAACTTATATTGGATTGCTTATTGTCTTGGGGAGGGGAGGCAGAAGAAGAGAGGGAGAAAAATTTGCAAAGGTGAATATCTTTGCATATATATGGAAAATAAATTGCTATTAAATTTTTTAAAAATAAATATGTTTCCATTTAAGAAGAAACATTTGCTTGGAGGTGAGAACTGTGGAAATGTGAAAATAAGAAAGAGAATATGTTGATTTATAATGAGAATTGTGAAGAGTATGGTACATATTGAATTGAGACCATATTATTAGGATCTTTTTTTAGGTAATCTTTGGAGAGGTGAAGGTAAGATGGAAGAGAAGGAAAAAGATGGGGGAGAGAAAGGAGAAGGAAAGAGACAGAGACAGAAAAAGGGAGGAGGGACAGAAAGAGAGGAAGAAGGAGGGAAAGAGAGGAAGGGGAGGAGAAAGAAGTGATGCAGAAGGAAAAGAAAGAAGTGAAGGAGGAGGAAGGGAAAGAGGGAGATAGGGATCAAGAAAGAAGAAAAAGGAAGGGGAGAAAGACAGAGAAAGAGAGAGAAAGACGGGAAAGAGAGGAGGAAGAAGAAGAGGAGAAGGGAAGGAAGGAGATGGGGTAGAGAAAGAAGGAGAAGAAAGAGGAGAGACAGAGAAAGAGAGGAGGGACAGAAAAAGAAAGGAAAGAAAGAGAGGAGAAGGAAGAAGAAGAGAAGGAGAAGGAGGAGAAAAGAGGATACTAAAGGGAGGTGGATGATGGAAGAGAAGATGAGAAAGAGACAAACAGGAGAAGGAGGAAGGAAGAGGAAAAAAAACAAAGCAGATTTCAGGATGAACAATTAAAATTGAAAGTTCAGTTTTAAAAAACTAGATAGGCTTCTGGGTATACAGATTACAAGAGGGAATAAAGAAAGTTGTCAGGAAATGTCAGTGAACAGAGATCAGATGACACTATAGCTTTGAGAAGACATTTTGACCTGGTTCAAACAGAAAATAATTTTTTCCTTCTAAAGACTAAAAGGGAGCTAAGTAAAATATACTTTAGACTTTGTAACCTTGTCACCTTGCTCACAGCTTTCCCTCTGTTGGATCATCTCCATTTGAGAGGCTCCAGTTTTTCCTTGAGCTGTAATAGCTTCACATGAGCACTCACTGGGATTATATACTGGCTGATGCCATCTTTTACACTGTTGTCTTGGATTGTCATGTGTTTGTTTACTTTTTTTTTCTTTCCTCAATTTGATAGTAAGCTCCCTGAGAGCAAGATCCTTTTTTTTTTTTGTATTCAGTAAATACTTGTCAATTCATTCCCCCTAAATGTAGTAAAAATAGCTGTGCACTTAGTTGAGTTGACTGTCTATGGGCTGTACTTCAGCTCTGTAGATAAGGTTTAGGCAGAATAAAAATAAAAATAATAACAATGGTGATGATGATGATAATGGTAACTGTGTATATAGCACTTTGAAGTTTTCAGAGCACTTTAGATACATGATGTTTCTGGAATCCCAAAATAGTCTGAGGAGTTATATTGTATATTTTCCACAGGGAGAGGAAACTGGAGTCTAGAGAGTTTGAATGACTCTCAAATCTTTTCAGATCTCTTCAGGGGAATGGAAGACTCATCTTTGGATTATAAACACAGCACTCTAGTTACTGTCACAGTGCTTTAAACAGGTAAATAGAGTTGGGAGGAATCTTTCCTTATAGGGAATAGTGGGTTACCACATTGCCCTAGTGCCAAATTTTTACCAATTTGCTTTAATATTTATGGACCCCATCATTATGCCCTCTAGATCCATATAGGCTTTTTGATCCAGTCTAACTTTTCTCTTCCAGCAGTTCTCTTCTTTGTATGACATAGAATAGTGTTGACTGAAAAGTATGGAGAAAGCTGGAGACAATAGATCTGCTTCTGATCCTGACTAGCTGAATGATTGTGGGCAAGTCACTTCACTTTAGTATGCATCAATAAAATGGTGAGAATAATATCTGTCCTTTGAATTCATAGTGCTGTGCTGAAGATCAAAAGAAACTCTTGGCACTTAAAATTCTTCATAATCTAGCCCATTCTTATCTCTCCTGTCTTCTTACATTGGCCTATTTTCCATTCCTTCAACATAACATTCCATCTTTTGTTTCCAGCTTTTTCATAATCAGTTTTCCATTCCTACAAAGCTCTGACCTCTAACTTTGTTCTCTTAGTTTTCCTGGATTCCAGCAGGATTGAGCTCAAAGTTCACCTTTTGTAAGAAACCTTTTTAGGGTCCCCTTGCTCCCTTTCCCCATTCCCTTTATCTGCTAAAACTTTCCCTCTATGATTGCCTTCTATCTTCTCTCTCTCTCTCTCTCTCTCTCTCTCTCTCTCTCTCTCTCTCTCTATATATATATATATATATATATATATATATAGTTTCCTGGTTATTTACATGTTATCTCCACCATTGGATATAAGCTCACTGAGGGTAGTGATTGTATTTGTCTTTTTTGATATCTTCAGCACTTCAGTAGCATTTAATGAATGCTTGTTAATTTACAGACCGATTCAAATGAGATAATGGATAGAAAGACCTTGTAAACCTTAAAGTGCTATAGAAATGTCATCCATCACTGCCCTATATAATACAAAGAAGGGTACTGCTGGAAGAGAAAAGAATTAGATTGTACTTCAAAGCCTATGTGAATTCATAGTGTTGAGACATAAGAGATAAGGCTCATAAAAATTTAAGCAAATGAGTAAAAACCTAACAATAGGGCAATGAGGTATCCCCTATTCCCTGTAAGGATCATAGGATCATAGATTAGTTGGGAGAGTCTTCCATGGTCATTTAATCCAATCACTTCATTGTACAAATGTGGAAACTGAGGCTATGGTTTTGTCTTGGGAGAAGACTTTTTGGAGAGAACTCCTAGATGAGGAGATACGAAAATTTCTTTGGTGTTTTGAAATTTTTTTGAATCAAATGGAATCCCATCTATAGTCTAGAGAGAGGGAAGGCCAGGGGGCTGTCTGTGCAAGAAAGACATAAAGACTCATATCATTATATCATTGGTTGCGTAGCTGGAAGGGACATTTGCAGTCATTTTTTCCAACCCCTGCATTTCATTAAAGAGGAAACTAAACTGAAGCTCAGAGAGTGAGATATCTAAGATCCTCCAGATCATAAATGACTGAGTGGAGATTTGAACCTAAGCCCTTTGATTCCAAACCTAGCACTCTTTCCATTGCACCATATTGACTCCTTTAAAATTAAATTCTTTCTTTCACTTACTTCGTGCAGATTGTTCCACATGCCTGGAATATAGCATCTCCTCATTTTCAGGGCTTAGATGTTGTATCATCTCCTATAAGATGCCTTTCCTGATTTCTCCTGGTAAAAATGTGCCTCCATAATCACCTTATATTTATTTTGTTATTCATATTGTATTCACTCCAAGTAAGGTCATTGAAGTGAAGCACTGACTAATTTTGGTCTTTGTATCCCCAGAGTCTGGCCTATGGTAGGAGCTTAATAAATGCTTGTACATTGAGTAATGTGAATCTTTTTGGTTAGTTATCCTGAAAATTTGTTTTTCTCTTCTACAAAATTCTACTTTGGCCTTTGTTCCCTACAAGAAGGTAAGGTAAGAAAGGGAGAAGGGATAAGCATTCATTAAGAACCTATTATTAGTCAGGCACTGTGCTAAGCATTTTACAAATTTTACCTAATTTTGAAGACCAATGAGTTCATGTGTGTAAAGCTCTGTCATGTTTCCTATAAAAAATAAAATTTAAAAACTTCACAGTTGATGATTCCCTATATAGTTTCTATTATTTCCTTTCTTAAATGTCCTTAACTTGAGCAATTTGGAAAATAAAATTAGCTGATTGAAGATGCTGTAATCATCAGCTCTCTCTCAGATGTACATATATATGGGACTCCTTTCATATATATAAGGGTTCCTAATAGGAGGATGCCAGGAGATGGATGGTCAGGAATTAAATTAGGAGTGAAAGACAAGTATACCCAGGTATGTGACAGCAGGGATAAGTCAAGAAACAGTGAGAAAAACCAGGAGTGACTAAGATAAGACAAAAGTGAGAGCATTGGATGAAGGTACATAGATGACAGACTCATCCAATTTGCCGATGACACAGAGCTGGGAAGAATAGCTAATAAGATGGATGACAGAGTTGGGACTAAAAAAATATCAACAGTCTGGAAGGTGGGCTGAGGCTAATGAGATGAAATTTACATTTTGGTGCTTCACTGTAACAGTGATCTCATTCACATGGTGTCGGAGTAGAATGAGGGCTGCATTTAGAATCAGAGCACCTATGTCTGAAACCTAGAGCTTCTACCTGTAAATTTGGGTCTGAATTCTTATTTCTGGGCCTCAGTCTCTTTATTTGTAAAATTACAGATTTAGGACCCAGATGGCATTTTAACATTTTACTGCTGGTCTTTTTCACTCAAATCTCTTCCCACTCTGCTCCATCTATTCAGCTGTCAAATTGATCTTCTGAAAGTGAATGACTGACCATGTCACCTATCTTAATGCTGGGTGGCTCCCTATTGCCTTCAGAATCTAATAAAAAAAATCCTCTGCTTGGTTTTTAGGGCTTTTCATAACCTGGCCTCTTATCAACCTTTTCAGTCTTTTTGTACCTTACTGCCTTGTACACTGTGATACAGTAATTCTGTTCTTGCTGTTTCTTGTACTCCATCTTCTGACTTCATGTTTTTTTCACTGATGGTCCTCCATGTCCAAAGTGCTCTCCTTCCTCATCTCTACTCCCTGGTTTCCTTTAAGTCTCAGCTCAAATAGTAAACTGGATACATTCTTTCTCCCTGTAAAGAATGTTGGGTCCCCATCTGGGACTAGGGCATGGAGTCAATCCTCCATTCATCAGTCAACCAACCAGATTTATTACTGGGGGACAGGCACTGTGCTAGGTCATGGTAATTTGTTTTTGAAGAGGATCAATGAATCATGGATGATGTCTTGACTTGCAGGTGAATTGGATTTAAGTGAGGTTGTCAGCCTCACTTTTTCTTCCACAGTCATAGAAGTCCAAAACAAGATACCTGCTGATGGTCTGGGATGTAGTGCCTGATTTTGGCATCTTTGATGTCTGTCCAAACTCTAAGCACTCCACAAAACCTGCTTTAGCTGCCTTCATAGCTGTTGGAATGAATTGTTTCCATTCATCCATTCTTCTGGAGGAGGGAGAGGTGAATATTCATATGTTTGGGGTAGACATCCCCTACCTCACTGACAGGTTTGAAGTCTATTGATTACCTTCTACTTGGTCTAGCTCATCTGCTGAGACAGTTTTTACTAGGGTATGATTTACTGGGATTTGCTACAGTTTCTTGGAGCCACAGGTGAGAGATTCATCCACAGGTGCAACAAGTGGATACCAGAGATGGATGAGTAACCATAGGTGTTCTGAGGGGACTAAAAAGTCAGGGTAATACAAATACAATGAATAACGCAATCCTACTCCCAAGGAGCTTATGTAACTGCTTACTAGATATTTGTAGACACACCAATGGGGGAAGACAAGAAGTATAAATACAGGGTGCCCCAGTAGTGTGTGTGTGTGTGTGTGTGTGTGTGTGTGTGTGTGTGTACAAAAGAAGAGCTAACAATTGCAGCTGCAGAGTCTGCAACTATCCCAAAGTGCACCAAAGGTTTGTGAAGCGCTTTAAGGCAATTGTTCTTAAAGCCCATTCTTCACAACAATCCTTTGAGGTAGATAGTATAAGCATTATTCTTTCCATTTTACAGAAAAGAAAATGATGCCCTGAAAGGTTCAATGACTTGCCCACTATAACACATTTATGTGTTCAAGACAGATTTTGGACTCAGCTCTATTAATTTCAGTATCAGTGAGTCCTTTATTAAATGTTCCCAATGTGCCTGCCATCCTGCTAAATGCTGGGAATAAAAAGACAAAATGAGAAAAAAATAGAATCATTATCATAGGTCTAAAACTGTAAGGGATGTTGGAGTTTACATAAACTAGACCTGTCATTTCATAGAAAAGGAACCAAAGCTTCCAGGGGGTTGAGGGATTTGACCCTAGTAATAGGTAGGATGCATAGAAGTGAGATTGGATTCCTGGGCATGTGACTGAGCCAGATTTCTTTTTGCTGTACCATGTTTCCATTCCATTCTGCCCAGGATGAGAGGATGGGAAGAATGAGTCTGTGTGTAGCCCAAAGAATTTTTGTAGGTTTTGTGGAGCTAAACAGTGGCTTGAGTCACGTGGGCTCTGAGATTCTTAGATCAACTTTCATCTTGACGTCTGTCTTGATCTGGGTGTACAAATGATGTAAATAAAATAGGGTTGGTTTTGTTTGTTCGTTTGTTTGCTTGTTTGTTTGAAATTATCTCCCTTAGCACCAAGGCTTTTGAGGAGAACCTTATTCTCCAACTTCAGGAGTCTTCCTCATGGCTGCCCTACATGGCTTCTGTAAAGTCCCCAATTCACCTTAAGTGCCATGTTCCCAGGGGCCTCTAGGTGGCACCATAGTGATACAGTGTCAGATCTAGAGTCAGGCTGACTCTGAGTTCAAATGTGACCTCAGACACTTATGAGATATGGGATCCTGGGCAAGTCACTTAACCCTGTTTGTCTCAGTTTTCTTGTAGTAAAATGAGCTGGAGAAGGAAATGGTAAGTCGTGTCAGTATCTTTGCAAAGAAAAGCACAAATGGCATCGTAAAGAGTCATACACAAATGAAGCAGCTAAACAACAACTCTGTGTTTCCCAAACCATATGAATCCGTGGGCATAATCTAAGAGGTAATTGGATGGATTTACCTGGTTCGTAGTATGTATATCCTGGGCAGACACTGCAAATGGCCAATGAACTGGGTTCAGAACTCAGTGGAAAGAAGAGACAGACCTTTACTGAATTTTGCTATATTCCCTATCATGTTTTCAACAATCCCAAACCGCTCCTTAGAATCAAAACCCATATTTTGAACACCAATAGCTAATATTCTTCTAGGAATGAATGTTATCTGGTTAAGAATCATCAAGCACTATAATTTCTGAGCAGAATAATCAGGTCACCCAAAAAGTTGCACATCACCCAAAGAGTGGGGAAAAAGTGCATGGTAAGTGTCATTCTGCTGCAATGTCTTACCAGTGGTGAATTTTACTTAAGAAGTCACACAGAAGATGTGGGACATTGCATGTGGAGTTAGGATTTGTTTTCAAATTTTGACTTTGATAATTATTACTTGTGTGCTATTGGGCAAGTCCTCTGGACTTCGTCTTATAGAGAAGAGTTTTTTGACCAAAATAATAAGATCATAGATTTAGAGCTGGAAGAGACCTAGGGGTCATCAAACCCAAACCCCCTCATGAGGTTCCTCATGATATGAGAAAGCAGAGGCCCAAAAATGTTAAATGGCTGGCCCAATGTCAGTAACAAGTGGCAGGGCTAATTTGAACCTAGGTCTTTTGACTGGATGAACACTAAGGTTCCTGCCATTTAAAAACTACAAGGAGTTTACATTCTGCTTGTGTGGAAGACCAAAATGGGATGAAAAAGAGAATTAATGACAGTGTGGGGAGGAGAGAGAACACTAAGAACTGAAGGCATGAAGGAAGTCCTCTCATAGGAGGAGACAGGAATTGAGTCTCAAAGAAAGCTTGGAATTCCAGGAGATAGAGGATTGCTTTATAGGTGGGTGAAGAAGTGTTTACAAACAAACAGCATGGATATGGCATGTGCAGGTATATATTCAGGTAGATTAGTATATGCAGGGTCATACATATTCACACAGATCTGTTTGAACATAGTATTAAGTTCTGGTCATAACTGTTTCAAAAATCCCGAGACTGGGAGGAAAAAACCCAAACTCTTAACAGTTAGGAAACAAGTAAACAGTATTCCATGGAATTTTATAAAAAGAATTTTGGCTGTTTCAAAAGAAGAAATGAAATCTGTTAGCAACCACATAAAAAATCAAATAAGAAAAATACAAATTGGTAAAAATTCCTAGGTTTCATCTAACACTCATCAGATAGGCAAAAAGGAAAGTGGAAATTCTTTGTGAAGAATGGGAATAGGTTAGGAGGCCAAGAGGTAAGGTATCCTGATCCACTTTTGGAAACTGGTCCAATCATTCTATTTGTAATTATGTCTTCCCATCCCCCAAATATTACCAGTTCACTTCTAGACTATAGTAATAAAGTAAATATCTCAATAAGGTGAGTCACATGAATTTTTTGTTTCCCCAATGCATGTGAAAGTCACGTTTACACTATTTCTTATTGTTGTTCAGTCAGTTCAATTATGTCCAACTCTTTGTGATCCCATTGAGGATTTTTTTGCAGAGATACTCTAGTGGTTTGCTGTTTCTTTCTCCACTTGATTTTATAGATAAAAAGCTAGGGGAAGCAGGATTAAGTGCCTTGTCAAGGGTCATACAGCTGGTAAGTGTCTGAGGTCAGATTTTTAACTCAGGAATATGAGTCTTCCTAACTGCAGGCCTGGCACTCTATCCAATGTACTACCTAGCTGCTCATGCTTACATATACTATAGTCTATTAAATGTGCAATAGTATTGTATTTTAAAAGAAATAAAAACAATGTATATATCTTAATTAAGAAGTACTTTACTGCCCAAAAAATGCTAACTATCATCTGAGCCTTCAGCAAGTTGTAATCTTTTTGTTGGTTTAGGATCTTGCCTTGGTGTTGATGGCTTCTGATTGATTAGGCTGGTGGCCTGCCTTTTAGTCTGTGTTGGTTTACAACATGCCTTTATTTCTAGTTTTTTAGTTAAAATGAGAGACAAGTTCACTTGAATACTTAGAGGCCTCTATAGGGTTATTAATTGATCAAATTTCAATATTGTTGTGTGTTAGGGAATAGGGAAATCCAGTCGATGGAGCAGTCAGACACACACAACATTTATCAATTAAATTGACAGTTTTATATGGGTGTGGTTTATAGCATCCCAAAACAATTATAGTAGCAACAGCAAAGATCTCTGATTACAGATCATCATAACAAATATAATAATAATGAAGATGAAAATGTATGAAATATTTTGAGAATTATAAAAATGTGATACAAGACATAATGAGAGCACATTCTGTTGAGAAAATGGTGCCTATTTAGACTTGCTTGACATAGAGTTGCTACAGATCTCCAATTTGTAAAAAAAAAAATGCAAAATCTTTGAAGTTCAATAATTTTTTATTTTTCAAAATACGTGCAAAAATAGTTTCAACATTTACCCTTGCAAAACCTTGTGTTCCAAAATTTTCTCCTTTCCTCCCCACCTTCCCCCTCTCCTAGACAGCAAGTAATTCAATATAAGTTAAACATGTGCAGTTCTTCTATATGTATTTCCACAATTATCACTCTGCACAAGAAAAATCAGATCAAAAAAGAAAAAAAATGAGAAAGAAAAAAAAAAAAACAAGTAAGCAAACAATAACAACAAAGGTGAAAAGACTTTATTGTGATCCACATTCAATTCTCACGGTCCTCTCTCTGGATGCAGATGGCTCTCTCCATCATGTCTTATTGGAATTGGCCTGAATCACCTTATTGTTGAAAAGAGCCATGTCCATCACAGTTGATCATCATATAATCTTGTTGCTGTGTAAAATGTTCTCTTGGTTCTACTCTCTTTACTTAGCATCTGTTCATGTAAGTCTCTCCAGGCCTTTCTGAAATTATCCTACTGATAATTTCTTATAAAACAATAATATTCCATGACCTTCATATACCATAATTTATTCAGCCATTTTCCAATTGATGGGCATCCATTCAGTTTCCAGTTTCTTGCCACTACAAAGAGGGCTGCCACAAACATTCTTGCACATGTGGGGCCCTTTCCTTCCTTTAAGATCTCTTTGGATTACAGGACAAGTAGAGTAGAGTTGCTGGATCAAAGGGCATGCACAGTTTGATAATCCTTTGGGAATAGTTTGTGGAGTTCAATAAAGCAAAGCACAATTAAAACTAGGTATACCTATATGTAAGAATATTTATAACGGCAATTTTTGAAGTATTGAAGAACTGGCAATAAAGTGGTGTGTAATTAATTGTGCTGTAAGAAGTGACAAACATAGGGGCAGCTAGGTGGCACAGTGTGTAGAGTACCAGCCCTGAAATCAGGAAGATCTGAGTTCAAATTTAGCTTCAATCACTTACCACTTCCTAGCAGTGTGATCCTGGGCAACTCACTTAATCCCAATTGCCTCATTTAAAAATTAAAAAAAAAAAGTGACAGACATGAAAATTTCAGATAAACTTGGAAAGATTCATACAAACTACAGTTATCCCTTCTATCTACATCATTACAGTTTCAATATATTGCCAATCAGCATAAGAAATTAAATGGAGTTTTGTGGAAGCTGCAGACAATGTACAAAACCCTGCAAATGACACAGAAAAATGTTTAGCAACTCAAAAATGCATAAAACACATGCATGGTATTTATATAATGTCAACATATTTTATCTTTTAATACCATAATAATTCAGACTGCTTCTCTGATATGAAGGGAGGACCAAAAATTTTTACATGGATTTTCTAGATCACAGAAGTACTGTGCTTAGCCTAATCCCTGTGATGTGGAAGGAATAACTGTAATGCAAAGTGAAATAAGAGAAATCAAGAGAGCAATTTATGTGAGGAGCTTGATGATATAAAGGAAAATAACACTGAAGATCTTAAACACTCTGATCAATGCAGTGACAAATCCTGATTTCAGAAACTGATGATGAAACCATCCATGCTGAGGTTTTAGATTAGAGGTGAGGAACGAGGAATATGTTTTCACGCAGGATTGATGTGTTTTTTTGGTATTGTTTGAATCTACTTGTTTATTACAGGGTTGTACAGGTTGTACAGATATTGTAGTGATAAAAAAAAACTCATTGGGAAGTAATAGTGATCTAAAAAAGTGTCAATAAAATTGTCCTTATTTTCTTTTTAAAAAGAAAAACAACTCTGTCCATAATGTTCCCTTTTATAGGAGGATATGGGGGCAATTAGAATTAAGAGGCTTGGCTTCAAGTGTACGGCAATCTTGGTTTGGATGTCAGTCCTTAGGATCTCATGCACATATACGCATTTATTTATATTTATTACAATTAGGGGGTTAGATACACATATGTATATATGCATGTGTGTGTTTATATGTTTGATTTAGAATAACTTTAAAGGGAACTGTTAGATGAACTACTGAGCCACATACTAACAACTGAAAGAATAAAGTTCCCATAATGACATTCTAGCTGGCAGAAGGGAGCATTGGTTCCATAAAATATAAAAGATTTCAGAAGAGAGTAAATAGATGTAAGAAAACTGGAGGGGGATTTAGTAATGTGCTTTATCAAAGATTTTTTAATAAAGATTGTAGATTTTCCTGAGCCATTTAAAAAAGGAGTGTACTTGTAGCCTAGTCGGCAATCTGCTAGGGAAGGATTGAAAATTGGGATCACCACCATGACGGTCAAAAATAGGGACTTGCCAGAGAATCCAGTGGACCAATAAAACATAAAAGACCAGGAAAAGAAGAACTTCAAAGGAATCCATGGCAGGATAGAACTTTTGAGTCAGTAACCATAGATGGGTATAGGTAGACTAATTTTGAATTAGAACCAGGGGATATTTCTGGAGACCAGTAGAGAATGACTGGATAACCTAAAAATTGTCTCTAAAGCAGTGAGCTCATCAACCCTGGAAGTGAAAAGTAGTTCTCAATATTAATCAGCAGTTGTTGGGAAGGACAGGCACTCTCACATCCTAGTGGAGCTGTGAATTGATGTAACCACTCTGGAAGAATTATATCCCAAATTACTAAACTGTACCTTTGACTCAATGATACAGTGACTTCCCTCAGGCCATTGTGTGTGTTTGTGTGTGTGTGTGTGTGTGTGTGTGTGTAATGTAAAAGTTCTATCATACTATGGAGTTCTATGACATTCCTCTCTTCTAGGTCCTTTTTGTTTTCTTGGACCACTGGTTCCTTTGATAGCCCCTATTTTTGACCCCTATGGTGTTGTTGTTGTTCAGTTGTTTCATTTGTGTCTGATTCTTCATGACCTTATCTTGCCAAAGATATTGGAGTGGTTTGTCATTTCCTTCTCTACCTCATTTTAGAGATGAGAAAACTGAGGCAAGTAAAGTCAAGTGACTTGCCCAGGATCTCAGCACTCTACGCACTGTGCTACCTACCTTCCTAGTAATACAATGATTTTTTACAAACACACACACACACACACACACACACACACACACACACACATATATACTCACAAGAAAGGTCAAGGATAGAGACAATAGGCCATAGATACAAGAATATTGATAGCAGTTTTTATAGTAGCAAAGTATTAGAAACAAAGTAGGTGTCTATCAATTTAGGAATACCAAACAAATTATGGTATATAAATGTAATGATAGATTATTGCATCTTAAGAAATTATGAATGTGATAGATTCAGGGAGAAAAAGGAAAATGAAATGATACATGAAATATAAAGGATAATGCAAAGTTAAAAGAAAGGGATAAATGAACCAGGAGAGCAATTTATGAGATTGTGACAATATGAAGAAAAATAACTTTGATAGAGCTCAGAACTGTGATCATAGTAGATCAGTGGTGACTTCAAATGACTGATGATAAAATGTAGTTTCCACACTTGAAAGAGAGGTGTTTGATTAGAAATGAAGGGTGAGTTTTGTATTCTCAGATATGACTAGTGTGTTGCTTTGTTTTTTTCTCCTAGATATCTTTGTTGAAATTAAGGTCTTATACTTTGAGTGGAAGAGAAGGAAAGATAGCTTAGGGGGTAGTAATGGATGTACTCAAAAAAGCCATCAGTAAAATTTTTTTAAAGGCAAAGAAGACAGGAAACAGCAAAGTTGGCAGAATAGGAACCTTAAACAACAATTTTTCTTATTATCAACTCAATAAATGACAACAAAAATAAACATTTCAATGCACAAAGAACAGACAAGATTCTGTATGAAACTATGAACTATCATAAAAAATTTTTGAAAAGTATTTAACACAATGGTAATAAAACTGCCCTACTTATTTATGTCCCTTTCTGAATCCCTTTCTGTTCTTTTCTGTGTTTTTTTTCTTTTTTTTTCCCCTGAGGCAATTGGGGTTAAGTGACTTGCCCAGGGTCACACAGCTAGGAAGTACTAAGTGTCTGAGAGCAGATTTGAACTCGTCTTCCTGACTTCAGGGCTGGTGCTCTATCCACTGCACCACCTAGCTTCCCCACTTTTCTGTGTATTTTAAAAAATGTTTCATTAATCCTTTTTTCTTTCTTTTCTTCTCCTCCATCGCAATACATTTTAACTTCCCCTACCTCTTTCTAGCAATAAACACCACCCTCTACAACAAAGAATATAATCAAGCAAAGCAAATCAATGTATTAGTTATGTTGAATATGGTTTATTATTTAACATTAGTCTATCTCTCTGCCAAAGAACAGGAAGGATGCTTTATCACTCTTTTGAAATCATGACTGATCACGATATGGACTGGAGTTACAATAACAAAAAAGGAATCAGTCCTTACCATGCAGATACTTACATTCTACGGTGTGTGTGTGTGTGTGTATGTGTGTGTGTATGTACCCCTTTGATATGCATGTACATACATGTACCAAGATAAATAAATGCAAGGCCCACATCTATATACAGGGACTTTTGTCCCAAATATATTTTGTGGAGCAAATCAACCTCAGAATGTACAGCAACAGGTGTTGCTGTAGAGAGACTCCAGGAAGGTGAGGTGAAGGTGTCTGAGATTGGGTGGATTACAAGGTATGGCTACATAAATCCAAGGTCATTTAAAAATGGAAAGAGAAAAATAACTTATGATATCAGGGACAGTTTCTTGGAGGAAGTAAACCCTGAACTGGGCCTTGAAACGAAATTGGGATTCTGAGAAACTGGGATGAGGATGATGGGATTCCAGGAGCAGAGGAATGTCCAGTTCATGAAAAGTGGTGTATGCTGAGGCTGGAAAGGTAGATTGGAACAAAATTTCAGAGGGACTTAAATATAGGCTGAACAATTTATTTATTTATTTTTATTGTTGTTTCTTTTGTTAAATAAATCCAGTAGAATGTAAATTTCTTGATGCCAGGATCTGTTTTGCTTTTATACCTAGCAAATACTTTGCATGGGGTAATACTTTAAAAATAATTGATTTTTCATTTGTTTTTATGTTAGTCTTAATCACTGGACCCTCAATACATGATAGCTGAATTGAACTGAGTCAAATAGAGGAACAGGGAACCAGATAGTTTAAAGGATGCAATGTAAAGGATGTCAGTGAAGAAATGTTTGAGAGGAAGGAGCACCAGGGCCGTATCACAGCCCGATCTTGGCTTTAGGAAGAATATTTTGGCAGGTGTAGGGGCTGGATTGGATTCAGCAGAGATTTGAAGCCAAGAAACCAATTTGGAAGTGATTGCAATAGTTCAGGTGAGAAGTAATGAGGGTCAAACCTTGGGTGGTGAGATGAAAAATCCTAACTACCTCCAGAGAGATAATCGATGAACTCACTGGAAATTAAAGTATAATTTTCTCGCTTCTTTTCTTTTTCTTTTTTTTTTGCAACATGATTAATGTAAAACATGTTTTGCATGATTTCATGTGTATAATTGATATTATATTGCTTGCCTTCTCAGTGGGTGGGTGAGGAATTGGAAGGAGAGAGGGAGAAAATCTGAAAATCAAAATTAAAAAAAATGTTTAAAAATAAATAATAGATTAGAAAGAAGAACACAGGTGTTAGCCTCAGGAATAGAGAGAAGGGGGCCAAGGGGGAAAGATTTTGGAATAACAGAATTGGCCACATTTGGCAACTGATTGACTAAGGCAGCGGGTTGGGCAAGGCCCAAGAGGGAAGAATCAAGGGAGATTCATCAGATTTGTGGAGCTATAGGAAAAAAGGTCAAGAATCCAACCACTCCCATGTTTCTTACGATCATGGCCTTGGATAGCTCCTGCTCTATTCTTTTCCACCTCATATTGTTCCTAAACTGCTTCTTGGATGGAGAGCATTATGCAAATCCCCACCATCCTAGTAACCATGGAAACCAAGCCCTCTCATCTTCATCCCTGCAGTAAATTCTTCCATGGCAGAGAAGACCCACCCACAAACAAACCAGAATAAACAGCAGGCAGATCAGGAGACCTTCTGTGTGTCAGATGACATCAGCTTTTAATCTAAATGCATTCCCCTGAACGGCAGCTCCTGATATAGAGATCCTACAGTTAAGGGAAAGGAGCCAGCCTAATTATGCCTGAAGCCTCCCTCTAATCCCCCTCTCCAAGCTAACGTGTCCCTCCCTAGAGTCCCTAGGAATTCATTCCTTTTGGGATGATCTTTAAGGAAGAAGATGATCCAATGCTTTTGTCAACCTGTTGACCCTCCAACCTTTAACCTATAGAAATCTCTCCTGCTGCAATTTAAGCTACTATTCCCACTGGACAAAGAAACTAGCTATTTGATCTCCACTTCAGTCTCAACAATTCTGACAAATCACTAGTGCACTATTATGTGTCAATGTTTTTGTTATATATTTCAGATTTATTTTATGGATGTGAGACTGTGACCTTGTCAGCAAGGCATTTTTTTTGGTCTTTCTTTGTATCCTCAGTGTTTGCACAGTTCCTAGCACAAAGGAGGTGCTTAATAAATTCTTTTTGATTGATTTGTTGTCTGGACTGCATCTGAGTTCTGCCTATCACTAAGACAAAGCACAAATATGCACCCCAGGCAAGGTTTGAAATTTGTGGGGGCTTTGCCCGGGGCTATTGTCCACTGGGGTCTTTGCTGTTATACAGGCAATCTGATTTATCACAAAATAGATAATAATAGAGAGCAGAATTTTCTGGAACTAAAATATGCACATTTACTCCCATACTTAGATGATTTTATGATCTCATTGGGTTATTTGTTCCATAACATACAAGCACATTTATAAAAGGTCAGATCAAACAATGTTCTTTGTTTCACATTGCTTATGTATTGCATCCTAAGCAGCTTCCTACCATTCACCCCCTTAGTCCTTCCTTTGTCTTTACTCCTCATATACTTGATCCTTTTGTACAAGATTCCTGGCTTATTGTACTCATCAAATCATAGGTTCCCAGCTAGAAGAAGAATTTGAACTACAGTCTCTCTGGCTTCACAGTTGGTACTCTTTCCGCTGCACCAGGCTTTGTCCACTCATCCAAGCCCCTGGTTTTGCAAATAAAGAAACAGAGAGATAAGTGATTTGTTTAAGGTCTCACAGAAGGTTGAGAATGTGGTGTAGCACAATAGAAGAGAAAGGACTTTTAGCTAGAACACCTGGGTTTGAGTGTGGACTTCACCATTTAACAAAAATATGGCCAAGGACAAGCCATGACCTTTCTGAATTTCATTTCTGTTACCTATCTAATAGACCAAATCTTGTCATTTCTTTCTCCATAATATCTCTTGGATATGGTTCTTTCTGTCTTGTGATGAACACTCTAATTTAGGAATTCATCACCTCTTGCTTGGATGGTTGAAATAGACTCCTAGGTGGTCTCCCTGCTTCATTTCTCTCCACTCTACCTGTGCATAGATGTCAGATTTTCCTAAAGCATAATATGTCTCACCATACCCCCCCACTGCTCAGTAAATTACACTGGCTCCCTGTTACCTTTAGGATCAAACACACATTCTATTTGGCATTTAAAGTTCTTCATAACTTTAAATCCCACGTTTTCAGTCCTTACACATTATCTTCAATTTCTCCTATATAAATCTAATTTGTACATAATTATTTGCACATTGTTTCTCCTCTATAAACTCTGAGATCAGGGATTATCTTTTGCTTCTCTTTGTATTCCCACTGTTTAGCACAGTCCCTGGCACACAGTAGGTGGTAATAAATGTTAATTGATTGGCTGATCCACATGACACTCTATATCTTTTCTGTCTTCTTTGCCTAGAACAGCATCACCCTTGTCACTTTCTTTGAATCCATGGCTTCCAATGCCACCTTCTCCATGATTTCTTCCTTAGAGATTTCTTCCTTCTCCATTGCAAGGTCACTTTCTATTTACTTGAGGTTGTATTTTGTTTATATATCTGTTTATATATTTGTTGTTTCTGTTAGAATGTAAGCTCCTTGATGCTTCTTCGTGTCCTCAGTATTATGAATGTAATAAGCCCTCCAGAAGAATTATTGAATAATTAACAGCTCAGAAAGTTTTTTGTAAATTATGAAGAATGATAGAAAGGAGAACAGTTATTATTTAGTGATAAAGCAAGGCTAAACCCAAGTCCTGCCTCCTGATCCAGTGCACTTTTTGGCATAAGGTACCACTAGGGTAACCTATGCTTGATAAGCCCAGACCAAAGGCTCTGTGAGTTCACTGGTGTCCATCCTCCCTCCACCAGTTCAGATTGCAGCCCTTCTCCTGCAGTGAGTACTGTTGATAATTTACATGCACCAAAAACTTCCTTGCGGAGTAACTGGATGATGAGGGTCTTTGAATGTACTAAGGCTAGTCCTCAGATAGTGATATCCCATTCAACTGTAGAGGTCTATTGGCTGGGAATAATAATAGCTCACATTTGTTGTTAAATTTTAAATGTGCCAAATACTTTATGTGTATTTTCTCATTTGATCATTCCAATCACACAGTAAGCTCAGTGCTAATACTATCCCCATCTTACTGATAAGTAAACCAAGGCTTGAAGGATAAGTGCTTCACCCAGGATCATAAAGCTAATAAGCAATCCAGGAAAATCATGTTTTTCTGACTCCAAGACCAGTACTCCAACAGTGCTACATTGCCTCTTTCTGACAGAACTTTCAGAGCATATCCTCCACCAGAATAGTCTTGGAGGACTGACAATCAATTAAATAGCACATTAAAGTAAGCTTTTCAGAAGGTTTGAGGACTACAACTATCATATGTAGAAATACTGGACAGCTACAGTTCCGAATGTGTTAAAAAAATATTAGGGGTAACTAGTTGGTGAGGGGATAGAGTGCCAAGCCTGGAGTTCGGAAGACCTGAGTTTGAGTCTCACATCAGACGCTTACTAGCTATGTGACTCTGGCCAAGTGACTTAACTTCTGTTTGCCTTAGTTTCCTCACTTATAAAATGGGGATAATAATAGTATCTACCTCCCAGGGTTGTTGTCAGGCTCAAATAAAATATTTTATGGCACTTAGCACAGTGCCTGGCACTATATTATAGAAATGTTAGCTATAATAAAATTATTCATTAATTTGTTCAAAACATTTTGGTTTATAACTTTATACAGGCAGCCCCTAATTAAAAAAAATGTTCCAAGTCATTCTCCAATTGATAAAAATGATCAAAAGATATGAAAAAGATCAAAAGATGAAGTAATCAAAGCTGTCTATAGCCATATGAAAAAATGCTCTAACAGTATTGATTAGAGAAATGCAAATTAAAACAATTCTGAGGTACTAACATACACATTATAACAGCTAACAGAAAAGGAAAATGATAAATGGTAGAAAGGATGTGGGGAAAATAAGACATTAATGCACTGTTGGTGGAGTTGTAAACTGATTCAGTTATTTGGTAGAGCAATTTGGAATTATATCTATATAGGGCTATAAAAGGCATGCATATCCGATGACCTAACAATACCACTACTAGGTCTGTATCCCAAAAGAGGTAAAAAACTAAAAGGAAAAAAGATATATTATGTACAAAAATATTTGTAGAAGTTCTTGTTTGTGGGAAAAATTAGAAATTGAGGGGATTGCTCTTTAATTAGGGAGTGGCTGAACAAATTATGACATGTGATTATGATGGAATACTATTGTGTTATAAGAAATGATGAGCAGGATGCTCTCTGGAAAGACTTCCATGAGTTTATGCAAAGTGAAATGTACTGTGTACAAAGTAACAGCAAATTTGTAAGATGATTAGCTATAAATGACTTGGCTATTCTCAGCAATACAATGATCCAAGATAACTCAGAAGGACTTATGATGAAAAATACTATTCATATCCAGAAAAAGAACTGATGGTGTCTGAATATAGATTGAAACATACTTTTACTTTATTTTTGAGATTAGGTTTGGTTTTTTTGGTCCATTTTCTGTCATAACTATAATGGAAATATTTTACATGACTACACATGTCTAATCTCTATCACATAGATTGCCTTCTCAATGAGGGGGGCATGAAGGAAGGAAGAGAAATTGGAACTCATAGTTTTAAAAGTGAATGTTAGAAATTGTTTTTATATGGAAAAAAATGAAATATTAATTTTTTCTTTTTGCTCCAAAAGATTCTTCCTGAGGTGACTGTAAAATTTAGGAGATATCTCCTTATTGAACTATGAGCTACATTTAGATCTCAGGACAGGCCTCCAAACCCTATTTTATTCATAAAATATCTGAAATATAGGACTATATTAATACTATAAGAGCAGTGATGTCAAACTCACATAAAATCAGGAGCTATTAATTCATACAGAAAGATCTCTGTGGATAATGTATTGACAGTTTTATAATGTAATATTATCTATGTTTTATTATTTTTTGCATTTGTTTTTGTTAAATATTTAACATATTTAAATTGGTTCTTGCAGTATTTAGGAAAGGTTGTGGGCTCTGTGCTGGCTACCTCTGTCCTAGAGATCTAGCTACCTAGGTTTCTGGGTTTTTTCTACATAATTCTTTGTTTAAAATGTGTTGCAGCAAAATGTTTGTAGCAGCTCTTTCTACAATAGCAAGGAACTGGAAATTGAGTGGATGCCCATCAGTTGGGGAATGGCTGAATAAATGAAATGAGTAGAACCAAGAAAACATTGTACACAGCAACAAGATGATTATGCAATGATCAATTCCAATGGATCTTTTTAACAGTGAAGTGATTCTGACCAGTTCCAATAGACTTGTGATGGAGAGAGCCATCGACATCCAGAAAGAGGACTGTTAGGATTGAATGTGGAGTACAACATAGTATTTTCACCTTTTTTGTTGTTTGCCTGCTTTTTGTTTTCTTTCTCATTTTCTCCCTTTTTGATCTGATTTTTCTTGTGCATGATAATTGTAGAAATATGTATAGAAGAATTGTACACGCTTAATATATATTGGATTGTCTGCTGTCTGGAGCATGGGGTAGAGGAAAGGGAGGTAGAAAAATTTGGAACACAAGGTTTTGCAAGGATGAATGTTGAAAAACTATTTTTGCATATATTTTGAAAATAAAAAGCTATTATTTAACAAAAATAAAAAATATGTTGCAGCTTGCTTATAATTACCATGTGCCTCCCCATTATTCTATGGCTGCACATCAACTTCAATTTTTCTGAGACTTTAGTTATTCCATGATTCATAACTACACATCTGGGAAATCACTGAGAGGAAAAACAAAGCATTAGTTCAGGTTTCCCTAGATTTTGTTATTAAGTCATGTCCGATTCTTTTTAACCCATTTGGGGTTTTCTTGGCAAAGATACTGTAATGGTTTATCATTTCCTTCTCCAGTTCATTTTACAGATAAGGAAACTGAGGCAAACATATCTAAGTGACTTGCCCAGAGTCACATTGCTGGGAAGTGTGAGGTCCCATATGAAGTCAGGAAGATGAATCTTCCTTAGATAGCCACCCAAATTCCAACGTGACAAGCAGCATGGGTAATTAAATGTCCAAAATTTATTTTCATTATGACATAGGTCCAAACTATGATATAGTAATTTTATTTTTACATGCAGCATGTATACCTTATGGTACCTTGGGGTGCTTTAACACAAACACCTATCTCCATTTTAGAGAATTTAGAACATGATTGTAGAGGTTTGTGTAGTTTTTATTCCATAAGACATTCTGCTTGTTATTTCTATGATTTGTCTGATACTAAGCCTGTGGTGAATAACACCTTACAGTCAGGATGTCATTCTGATACAGCCACGGGTAATGCTTCCACCATTGTCTTAATGACATGGTTTGGGGCAATGTGTTATGCTGCAAATTGGGGCCTGCTCATTGATGAGCTAAGGTTAAGAGCAAGGAGAAAGTGCAGAGAGAAGCTGAGAACTGGGCTGTGGAGAACTAGGTACCGGGGAAAGGAGGATGAGAAGGAACAGTCCAATTAGGTCAACATAACAGCCAACCAGAATGTGAGAGAACTCATGATGAAAAGTGCTACTCACCTCCTGACAGAGTGATGGATTCAAGAGTGAAAACAGACCTATTTTTGGCACACTGCCACTGTGGGAATTTGCTTTGCTTGACTGTGCATGTTTTTAATAAGTGTTTTACTTTTCTTAGGGGAAGGGGAAAAGAAGGGAAGGGAGAGGAGGCAAATCTTTGTGGAAATAAACTTTAATTTAAGGAAAAAAAGAAGGGCCAGAGAAGAAGCAGCAGGGAAGGCCATTTAAGGTGAGCCAGGTAAAACACACCTGCTGAGCCAGCATAGATCAGGCACTCAGGCTTCTTGTAACTTAGCTGCTTTCTGCTCTGTATCCTCTCAGAATCAGTCACTTAGGCAGTGGGGCTATGCTAAGTCTAATGTCACTATGGGAAGCCCCTGAGAATGAGGGGGAGAAACCAGGCTGTTTAAAGAGGGGGAAACTGACCAGGTCAGAAAAATGGAGCATTAAAGTTTTTGTACCCATCAGCCTTGGTGTGGGCCCTGATGTGGCTATTGCACTTGCAGCCTGAGTGAGACAGGGAGATTTAGTCTCTGAAAAATAAAATAAAATAAAAATGAAGCAACAAAAGACCAGGAGAGGAGCATTCACTTTCCAAGGTCACACAAATAGTGAGTGGTGGAGCTGAGATTTGAACACAGGCCCTGTGACTTAAAACCAGTGTTCATTCCTCTATACCACAATGGAGAGAAGACAGGGGCAGGTATGGAGTGATAGAGAAGCAACAGGAATAGCAGGGAAAGGGCAATGGGAAGAACGGGAAGGAGGGACATTGAGTCAGAGAAGGCGGCTAACTCCAAAGTCCCTGGCTTTAGAACTCTTCCTTGACCTGAATATGGAATGGACAGAGGCGCAGGGGCTCAGGGGTAGTGTCTGCCCGAGTACCTCCTATGTAGAAATAGGGCCGCACCTCCCCAAAGCGGCCATGGAAGGTGTAGAGGTGGGCCTGGCGATCTGCATCATAAAAAGAGAGCTCGCCCTCCTCGCATTCTAGTTCTACCCGGAGGCGCTGAGGCAGCACCAGGCCCAGGGGCGAAGCAGTAGGGTCGGACGCCACACAGTGGTCCCCATCCACTCCCTGGGTGCGGCAGATGTACCAGAAGCCCGAGCGGGCATCGTGGTAACAGCTGTGCGAATGCCCGTCCCCACCAGACTCGGGGCGAGTCCGCGCTACGCCCACCCGCCAGTTAAGCAGCCCACCCAGATCCACCTCCCAGGTGTGGGAGCCGTGGGAGAAGGCTCGGGAGCCCAGCAGGCAGGGCGAGGACGAGAAGCGCTCGGGGTTCTCCACTTGCACCCGATAGCCGTGGTTGGTGACCCTGGTGAGGTCATCAGAGACGGAGAGCCAGCCCGCGGCTGTGTTGGGGTCAAAGCTGAAGGGCACTAGGAGAGAGGAAGAAAAGAGATTTCAGCCCCCTGGCACAAATCCCTCGCCACCCAGCTCTTCTCTGGCCACTCGGTCCCTTCTGATGGTTCCCCTCCCCCACACCGTGATTTCACAGGCACAGGGGACCGCTGAGGAGGAAGTCCTCTCTACCAGTGGAGACTGGCACCCGCTTTACAACTGAGAGTCTGAGAGTTGCCTTGGACAGCGAGAACTCAAGCAGTCACGTGAGATGGGGTTTGAACCCGAGCCTTCTTGGCTCTGAAGCAAGCCATACAATTATTGCCATGAAGGCTCTCCTGGATTTCTTGGAAGTGGGAAATAACTGGTCAGCCCCCTTTGAATTATATCAATTAGTACTGTCCCTATTCCAAGAGGCTCTGGAATAGTTTTTAACCCAGAATCTATAAACTTGGATTTTAAAATATTTTTTGAAAACATAGTTGAATAACTATTTCAGCATAATTGACTTTCCTGTGTAATCCTGTGTATTTTATTTTATGCATTTAAATTCATTACTCTGAAAAGGGATCCATAGGCTTTATTGGACTGACTGCCAAGGAGTCCACAACACAATAGAGGTTAGGAACCCTGGCTCCAGAGGAGCTGGACCGCCATGTGATTCTTGCAGTCAGTGAAGGAGGGTTAAAATGTTGCCCTGGTCATTCAATGTGGTTTGATATGAAGTCCAGGCTCTGGAAGAGTCACTGAACTCTAAAATGGCCTCAGAGCCCCTAAAGCATCAACATCCACTTCTGGGGGTATAACATCCAATGGAAAGAGGCTCAAAGCTTTGAAGCAAATAGGTCAGTTTGGGGACTCAGAGAAGGATTTCATTCTATTGCCAGGAGGTCCTGATATGTCAAACCTGAGGGAGGAAGATTAGAAAGCCTTTGTTGTTGTTTAATTCAGGGTTTCTTATACTTTTTTTTTTTTCCATTTCTGACCTCTTTTCACCTGAGAAATTTTTATGGGATCCCAGGTATATAGGTATACAAATCAAACATTTACTAATAGTACATCATAATTTTGTGACCCCCACATTCAGTTATGTAACCTCATATGGAGTTGCAGTTTTTATGTTCCAATTTTTTTCTCTTCCTCTATTACCTCCCCTCTCCCTAAGACAACAAGCAATTTGATATAAGTTAAATAAGTGCAATTCTTTTAAACATGATATTTATTTGCTGGGTATAAAGTTCCCCAGCTATGTTCCTACTCCCAAGGAGAATATTGAGTGTCTTATGGATAGAGAGCATTTAATATTTCTCTTTCTATCCCCAGTAACTTGCACAGTTCCTGGAATATAGTAGATGTATCAGACATGTTGACTAAATTCAGTTGAATTGAAGGAAACTCCATTCCCTGAGGTACACCAAATATAGAGGACATGTTGAGATTTCTAGGTCAAGGGCTAAGTGTTAGCAGTTACTATTGCCTCAGTTACTGTTTGCCTACTACTGGCAAAACTGTCATCTTGCTTCCTCCCTAAGTACCATGAGAAGCTGGCTCTAGTGGGCACTGCTAGGGATTGTAGAAGACCATAGCAAAAGGGGGAGATCATCCTTTATTATTGGTCAGATCTTCTAGGAGAACAACTATATATCAAAATTACATATACACAGCTGGTCTTCAGAATGAGATATATGTATATGTATAAATATATATGTGTCTGGATGCATATGTAGATAGAATGACATGTGTGTGTTCTTTCACACATACACACATGTCTTCGCACATAGAATTGAAGTTCAGAGAATAAGAAGCACAACTGGGAGGAAAAGATATATAGATAGATAGACAAGTGGATAGATAGATGACTGATGAATAGACAGACAGAGAGACAGACAGATGGATGGATTGATAGGTATACAAATAATGCTCTGAAGACCAACAAATACTGTAGGGGACTATGCCCCCTAGCCAGGAGTATTTCCCTGGAGCAGGTACCTTTTCTACCTTAACCACACCATATAATCCCAAGATTTTCCTTTCCTTTTGTGTTATCTTCTTCTGTTAGAATGCAAGTTCCATGAGGGCAGGGACTATTTTTCTTTCACTTGTATTTTCATTCCCAGCATTCAGTGCAGTGCCTCGCACATAGTAATTGTTTGATAAATGCTGATTTCCTGCCTGCCTATTAGAACCATTTTGTGGAGGCCTGCCCATCTTGCACTTCAGCTGTTGGATAAGATGATCTCTAGGTCTAACATTCTTTTTTTTTTTTTAACTTGGAGGTCAAAATATTCTTTTTTTTAAATTAATACTTTTTATTTGCAAAACATATGTATGGGTAATTCTTCAACATTAACCCTTACAAAGCTTTCTGTTACAAATTTTTCCCCCCTACTCCCCACCCCTCCCCTAGATGGGAGGATATCCAATACATGTTAATTATGCTAAAATACTTAAGAAATCGAATATATGTATACTTATTTCCACACATCATTTTTGTGCAGGAGAAATCATATCTACAAGAAAGAATAATCAGATAAAGGAAATACAATACAAGCAAACATCAATAGAGAGCATGAAAATGATATGTTGTGGTCCACATTTCATATCCCTCTCTCTGGGTGTATATGGCTTTCTTCAGTGAACAATTGGAGGTGGTTTGAAGCATTTCATTGTTGAAGAGAGTCATGTCCATCAGAATTGATTATCATATAGTATTGTTGTTGCCGTGAAAAATGATCTCCTGGTTCTGCTCACTTCACTCAGCATCAGTTCATGCAAGTCTCTCCAGGCCTCTCTGAAATCGTCCTGCTGGTCGTTTCTTACAGAACAATAATATTCCATAACATTCATATACCATAATTTATTCAGCCACTCTCCAATTGATGGGCATCCCTTCAGTTTCCAGTTTCTAGCCACTACAAAAAGGGCTGCCACAAACATTCTTGCACATGTGGGTCCCTTTCCCTCCTCTAAGATCTCTTTGGGATATAAGCCCAATAGAAACACTGCTGGGTCAAAGAGTATGCACAGTTTGATAACTTTTTGAGCATAGTTCCAAATTGCTCTCCAGAATGGCTGGATCCGTTCACAGTTCCACCAACAATTCATCAGTGTCCCAGCCTTCCCACATCCCCTCCAACACCTGCCATTATCCTTTCCTGTCATTTTAGCTAATCTGACAGGTGTGTAGTGGCAGGTCTAACATTCTTGTATTCCACAAAGATGTCTAAAACCTTGATCATTCAGACTAATGTATTATAGCAGAATTTTTAAACTTAGATCCTATAACCCTGGGTTTTTTTTTTTTTTTTTTTTTTTTAGGAGGGGGGAATCCTTTGACTTTATTTTTAAAAAATAATAATAGCTTTAATTTTCAAAATACATGCAAAGATAGTTTTCAACACTCACTCCTGCAAAACCTTGTGTTCCAAATTTTTCCCCTCCCTTTCCACCTCCACCAGACAACAAGTAATCCAATACATATAACCCTGCTTTTTTAAAAAAAAATATATAGATATAGATATAGATATATATGAGTGAATTTCAACAAAATTGGTTTCCTTTGCAATCCTGTGTATTTTTTTATTTGATGCATTTAAAAACATGATTCTAAAAAGAAGTCCATAGGCTTTACTGGATTGAAAGGGATCTGAATGGAGCACCTCAAAATTTATTTCCCTGAAAGCTGCTGCTGCTGCCATCTGGTGGATGGTCTTACATCTGCATGGGCGGGCATCCTTGCTCACTCACAATTCCTAGGTTAGAATGGGCTTTAAGTTAAGCCTTAGATGCCATATGTGCCAGTTGCACCCCTTTGTTAAACCTCCCACCAGGAAGAATCTGAGCTTGCATATGTGGGATAAGCAGAGAAAGAGAGAAAAACAGGGTTCAAGGTTAAGGAAGCAAGAGGGTAGAGAAACTAGGGATGACAGAGGTTGGGTGACAGGGAGGGAGGGAAATGGAGGGGAGAAGGTGATGATTTAGGGAATGAGAAAGATGTAAGCACATCGAGTGGCAGGTACTTGTGGAGAGTAGTGTTCTAGGAGAGGTGAGTTGAATGTAGAGGGATATTAGTGGGGTCGTTGAATGAACTGTGGGGAAGGTTAGTGGGCAATTATCTCAGTAATAGGGGAAGGTTGAATCAGGTGGGTATATGTATACTTGTTATCTCCTTCATTAGAACATAAGCTCCCCCAAAGAGATCTTAAAGGAGGGAAAGGGCCCCACATGTGCAAAAATGTTTGTGGCAGCCCTTTTTGTAATGGCTAGAAACTGGAAACTGAATGGATACCCATCAATTGGAGAGTGGCTGAATAAATTATGTTATATGAATATTATGGAATATTATTATTCTCTAAGAAACGACTAGCAGGATGATTTCAGAGAGGCCTAGAGAGACTTGCATGGACTGATGCTGAGTGAAATCAGCAGAACCAGGAGATCATTGTACATGGCAACAAGAAGACTATATGATGATCAATTCTGATGGACATGGCTCTCTTTAATAATGAGATGTTTCAAACCAGTTCCAGTTGTTCAATGATGAAGAAAGCCATATACACCCAGGGAGAAGCCTGTGGGATCTGAGTCTGGACCACAACATAGCATTTTCACACTCTCTATTGATGTTTGCTTACATTATGTTTTCCTTCTCAGATTTTGTTTTCCTGTACCGCAAGATAATTGTATAAATATATATACACATATTCGATCTGTCAAATATTTTAACATAATTAACATGTATTAGACTTCCTGACATCTAGGGGAGGAGGTGGGGGGCAGGAGGGAAAAATTTGTAACAGAAAGGTTTGTAAGGGTCAATGTTGAAAAATTACCTATGCATATGTTTTGCAAATAAAAAGCTTAAAAAAAAAAACATAAGATCCTCCAGAGTAGAAATTGTTTCATTCTTTGTCCTCACACACCCAGCACCTAGCAAGGCAACAGCAAGCATTTATTAAGACCTCATTATGTGCCAGGTACTGCATTAAGCTCTGGGAACAAAGAAGTAAAAAAGTTCCAGCCTTCAAGGAGCTCATAGAGACAAGCAAACAACTATGTTCTTACAAAATAAACATGAGTAAAGTGGAGGTCATTTTAGAGAGAAGAATTTAGCATTGCAGGAAAGAGCTTCTTACTGAAGGAGATTTTTGTTGGAATTTGAGGAGTCAGGGGAGCCAGGTAGAGATGAGGCAGGAGGGCATTGCTGCCATGTGGAAAAACCAGTGAAAGTGCATTCAGTTGAGAGACTGAGTTTCTTGTAAGAAGAATGAGAAGGAGACCAGTGTCACTGAGCCACAGAAAAGATGGAGAGAAATAAAAGATCAGAAGACTGGAAAGGTAGGAAGGGGTCAGCTTATTATTATTATTATTATTATTGCTTTTTTTTTGCTGAGGCAATTGAGGTTAAGTGACTTGCGCAGGGTCACACAGCTAGGAAGTGTTAAGTGTCTGAGACTAGATTTGAACTCAGGTCTTCCTGACTTCAGAGCTGGTGCTCTATCCACTGCGCCACCTAGCTGCCCCAGGGATCAGCTTATGAAGGGTTTTCAGAGTCAGAGATGATTTTACATTCCATCCTGGATGCAACAAGGAGCTACTGGAGTTTATTGAGGAGGGAAAGAACATGACTGAACTTATGCTTTAGGAAGATCACTCTGGTGGCTGCATGGAGAATGTAATGGAGTGGGAAGAAATAGGGCAAAGAGACCAGCAGTTTATTACAACAGTCCAGGTGTGAGATGATGAGAAGTCTAGACCAATGTGGCAAAAGTATTAGAGCAGAGAAAGAGACATATACAAAAGATATGACAAAGGTAGAATTTATAGGATTTAGCAACCAACTTGGGGAAGCTAGATGATGTCATGATTAGAGCACTGGGCCTGGAATCAGATAGATTCATCTTCCTGAGTTCAAATCCTGCCTCAGACATTTACTAATTCTGGGACTCTGGGCAAGTCACTTTACCCTGCTTGCCGCAATTTCCTCATCTGTAAAATAAGCTGAAAAGGAAATGGTAATGTAGTATCTCTGCCAAAAAAAGCCCCAAACAGGATCACAAAGAGTTGGACATGACTGCAAATGACAGAACAACAACAAAGAAAAGATTAAATTATGAAGGGATGAGAGAGAGTGAAGATTCAAGGATGATACCTAAATAGTGAGGTTGAGCAGTTTGGAGAACGGCAGTACTCTTGATAGTAATAGGGAAGTTTAGAACAGGGATGGGGAAAAGAGAGAGGAACAGACAAAGATGATTAGCTCAGTTTGGAACATGTTGAATCTAAGTAACATCTACTTCAAGATGTTCAATAAACAAATATATGAATCTGGAGTTCAGCAGAGTGCTTAGAGCTGGATAAATAAGTCTGAAAGTATTCTGCAGAGAAATAATTGAATTCATGGGATGAAATCACCAAATGAAACAGTATAGAGGCAAAAGGAAAAAGGTCAGAGCCTTGGGGAACACTCACAGTTAGGGGACATGATCTGGATGAAGATCCAGCAAAGGAGAAGAAGTAATGGTCAGACAGGTAGAAGGAGAACCAGGAAAGAGCAGTGTTGGAAAACCTATAGAGAAGGGAGTATCAAGGAGAAGGAAGAGATCAGCAATATCAAAAGCTGCAGAGAGAGAAGGACGAGGTTAGAGAAAAAGCCGTTCAGTTTGATGATTAAGCAATCACTGGTTACTGTGGAGAGGATAATTTCAATTGAACACAAAGGTCTGGAGCCAAACTATAGCATTAGGAAAAGTGTGAGGGGACAGGAAGTGGTGGCCCCTGTTTTAGGGGGCCTATTTATGGAAGTGAGCCAGGAAAGGGGGAAAGATAATATACAGGGTGATACTAGCAGGGATGGATGAATCAAATGAGGGTTTTTTGAGGAGAGCATAGGACAGGTTTGCAGGCAGTAGGGAAGCAGCCAGAAGACTGGGAATTAGACTGTAGATGAGTAAGACAGTAGAGATGATACATTGGAATCTAGCTGCTAGAACTTAACTGGAGAGACTTTGGCTCAATAATTGTAGCCAAGAGAAGTGGGGTTGTTTTGATTTAAAGGGTAGCGTTCACTGCTGTTCAATACTTGGTCTTTGTCAGAATGGAGCCAACTGAAGAGTAAGGTACAGGAAGAAGTATAGGTGGGTTTAAAAGTAGGGAGTCATCTGGATGACAAATAGGAGGCTAAACAAAATGGGGGGTCTCCTGCTTCCAGAGACAGCATTTAACCAGCTTTTAATCCAAAAAGTACTTGTTAATATTAGCTATTATTAGCACTAACAATATCAATATCCTTAATATTAATTTAATACAAAAAACTCATTATATTCAAGGTACCATGCTAGGAGCTTGAGACACAAAGAGGAAAAACAAAAAAAAATAGGTACTACCAATCAAGCAAACAAGAATATCTCAACAGATTAAAATGTCGGACAAAATTCATTAAGATTCTAAACCCTAGCAAGAAAGTAATATGAGGCATTTATACTTTATTAGGATAAATTTGCTGCTACAGGCTTCTTTTAGGATCTGATATGAGGAAGGGGAGATGGGCAGAACAACTTTCTCCTGCAAGGAAGGTCCCCTTCCTTGATTCTTCTCTATTCCAGAAATCTTCCAGAAATTGCTTCTCACATACATCCCTTTTCCCCCTTAAAACCCTTTAGTTGGTCATCATCAAAGGAGCTGTTTCAACACTTTGGGTAGGAGAAGACCTGGCAGAGTACCCAAGGTTTACCAGCAGATATGTAATAAAGCTGAGCCACAGCAGCAGTGCCTGAGTCAGAACTGGTGGGAGGAACAGGGTTAGAACTAGGAGTGGACTGGGAGCCCTCATGGAAACTGCAGCTCACCAAGTAGATAGAGCAAAATCATCAAGTTCAAACAACAGATAATGATGAAGAATCATCTCAGCTTTCTGCTGCATAATACTCATTTCATTTCCCTTGCCTTCATAGGTCCTGTTTTTTGGATTTGGATTTAGAGGATTTCCATTCTCCATCTCTCTCCCTCCAGGAAATCTAAACTCGTGCCTCAAAATCAAAGAGTTTGTCATCCTAGCAAAGCAAAGTGGGGTCAAGGTATACACTTGTGTGTCATGGTGTTCACCCAGAAGCAAAGCAATCTATATAAATTGAAAGCTGGAAGAAGCCTCAGGACATCTAGTCTAATTTTCTCATTTTATAGTTGAAGAAACTGAAGGTCAAAATTAGGGAAGTAGCCTGCCCAATGTAAAGCCACTAGTTAGGAGCAGAGGCAGATCTCAGAGGTAGACTTCTATTTCAATGTACTTTTCATTATACACTTCCTCTACCTTTTCCCCTTCCCCTGCCCCTTCCCTCTATGCTTGAGAGCCCAAAGATCCCTCCCACTCACCAGCTTCAATACTGTTCAGCATCTTTTTCCAGGCACGATACTGCAGGGAATCTAGGTACTTGCTGACATCAATAAGCATTCCTGGTTGGATGGGCTCCGGCTCAGTTGTGCAAGAATGCCTAGGCAAGGAAATAAGGGATAGATGGGACCAAGGGGCACTAGTGAGGAAAAAAAAAAGGAATGAAATTCCTTCTATCTCTCTTGTTACTTGGGCTTCTCTGACACCTTTAAAACATCAGAATCATAGAGCTGGAAGGGACTTCAGTGTCTATCTACTATACTCTAAACCTAAACAAAAAATCTCCCTACAATGTACATGAGTCCAGATTTTTTTTAAGACTTCTAGTGAAGAGAAGGGGACAGCTAGATGCCACCGTGTCCTGGAGTAAAGAAAACACATTTTCCTCAGCCCAAATCTAGCCTCAGATACTTCCTGTGTTACTGTTACTTAATCTGTTTGCCTCAGTTTCTCCATGTATAAAATGAGCTGGAGAAGGAAATAGCAAACCAGTATCTTTGCTAAGAAAACCCCAAGTAGGTCACAGAGTCAGAATGACTGAAACTACTCAACAACAGAGAAGGGAAACCCCCTCAATGTCCTTAGGCAGATATTTCTACTGTGATGTGGGTAGCTACAATTGTTGGGAAACTCTTCCTTATATGAAGCCCAAGAAGCATCTCTTTTATCTCTTTGTCACTTCAGACCTAGCTTCTAACTCTGCTTGGTTCCAGGGGATAGAATATGTCTATTTCCTCTTCAATGCAATTGCCCTTCCAACACCTGAAAACAATCATCACATCTCCCTAAGTCTTCCTCTTTTCCAGGTTAAAAATTGCCAGTTCCTTCAACTATTCCTCATATGGCATAGACCTGAGGTCCTTTAACTTACTAGTAGCCCTTCCCTGGTAGCAATTTGTTTGATTTCTCAGTGTTTTGCCTAAAATGTGTTTAGGATTGAATCTTACACTCCACATATAATCTGACCAGGGCAGGCCAGAGAATTATCATCACCTCTTTTGTCCCATATGTTAGGCCTATCTAAAAGAAGCCTAAGCCTGCATTATCTTTTTGGTTTCTATATTGCTAATTCATATTGAGTTTTCTTTATAAAAATTTCCAAAGAAATGCTTCAAGCAGCTCTAGACTCTCAAATGCTTTGCTGAGAAATTATCTTGGGCAGCTAAGTCAAGAGAGCTCCACTCAGCTGAAATGATCTGAGATGCTCAGATATTATGTCAATACCCTCCAACTGTGATAAAAAAATCTGTTTGTTAAACATTGAATAACCTCTGAGTGTCTCATTCTTTTATACTATCAAACTTAAGGGACTAGTCCAAGTCAGGGCCAGCACAGAATACCTGGTAAGCCAAATCATCCCCTGTTGAAATTATTTGAAAGCTTTTCCTTATATTAAACTACAATCTTATCCTACCTATAACTTTTACCCACTGGTCCTAGTTCTGCCCTCTGGAGTCTATTAAAATCAATAGAATAAATCTATTGCTACTAAATAGAAACTCTGCATTTAAATTCAATACCATTTAATCTAGTTATATGTTCCCTCAGGCTCTAAGAGAGAAGGGACTTTATAGGATCAGAGATCAAAGCATCATTAAGTTGGAAGTCATAATGTCCAATTCTTTCATTTTATAGATGAGGAAACTGAAGGGCAGCTAAAGTTTGCACAGTGGATAGAGTACTGGGCCTGAAGACCTGAGTGTTTCCTGAACTGTAAAACAGGGATAACAACAGCATCTATTTCCCAAGGTTGTTGTGAGAATCACAAATGATTAATGTTTATAAGTGTTTAGTATGATGTCTGACTCATATGAGGTCCTGGGTAACTAAATGGGGTTGGCAAAGAAAGCCTGAAATACTGATAAGATTATAATACTCCCTGAGACAATTAGGGAAAGGCACTGATGGGGATCAGCTTGACCTTACAGTCCCACCTCTTGTG
>JAJPUD010003353.1:138944-200561 GCA_023553655.1 Myrmecobius fasciatus | reverse complement strand
GGAAATAGTTTCAATTTCTTCGTCTGAAAATTGTCTGTTCATATCTTTTGACCATTTGTCAATTGGAGAATGGCTTGAATTCTTATATATTTGAGTCAATTCTCTATATATTTTAGAAATGAGGCCTTTATCAGAACCTTTGGATGTAAAAATATTTTCCCAGTTTACTGCTACCCTTCTAATCTTGTCTGCATTCATTTTGTTTGTACAAAAACTTTTCAACTTGATATAGTCAAACTTATCTATTTTGTGATTAATGATGACCTCTAGTTCTTCTTTGGTCACAAATTCCTTCCCCCTCCACAGGTCTGAGAGGTAAACCATCCTACATTGTTCTAATTTGTTTATAATATCATTCTTTATGCCTAGATCATGAATCCATTTTGACCTTATCTTGGTATATGGTGTTAGGTGTGGGTCAATGCCTAATTTCTTCCAGACTAGTTTCCAATTATCCCAGCAGTTTTTGTCAAATAGTGAGTTTTTATCCCAAAAACTGGGGTCTTTGGGTTTATCAAATACTAGATTACAATTGTCATTCAGTATTTTGTTCTGTGAACCTAACCTATTCCACTGATCCACTACTCTATTTCTTATCCAGTACCAAATGGTTTTGGTGACCACTGCTTTATAATATAGTTTTAGATCTGGTGCAGCTAAGCCACCCTCATTTGCATTTTTTTTTCATTAATTCCCTTGAAATTCTTGACCTTTTGTTTTTCCAGATGAATTTTGTCGTTATTTTTTCTAGTTCAGTTAAATAATCTCTTGGGAGTTTGATTGGTATAGCACTAAATAGATAGATTAGTTTAGGTAGTATTGCCATCTTTATTATATTCGCTCGACCTATCCAAGAGCACTTAATGTTTTTCCAATTGTTTAGATCTGACTTTATTTGTGTGGAGAGTGTTTTGTAGTTTTGCTCATATAGATCCTGAGTTTCCCTTGGCAGATATATTCCCAAATATTTTATACTATGGATAGTTATTTTGAATGGAATTTCTCTTTGTATCTCTTGCTGTTGCATTTTGTTGGTGATGTATAAAAATGCTGATGATTTATGTGGATTTATTTTGTATCCTGCAACTTTGCTAAAGTTGTGGATTAATTCTAATAGTTTTTTAGTTGATTCTCTAGGGTTCTCTAAGTAGACCATCATATCATCTGCAAAGAGTGATAATTTCGTTTCCTCATGACCTACTCTAATTCCTTTAATCTCTTTTTCTTGTCTTATTGCCAAGGCTAGCATTTCTAATACAATATTGAACAGTAATGGTGATAGTGGACAATGGATTAATTTTTCAAAACTACAGGAAGTGATAAGAGCAACAGCTAATATTTATATAGCACTTTACAGCTTGCAGAATTTTAGATCTATTAACTTATTTGATCCTCACAACACCCTGTGAGGCAGGCATGCTGAGTGAGGGCACATTTACATGGCTCCTGGTGGCTGAGGCTGATTTTTAGCTAAGGTCTTCCTGATTTCAGGTCCAGTGTTCTACCCACCACATTACCTAGCTACATTGCTGTGGCAAATACATCACAATGTGGCAACAAAGCTCAACCAAGGACTAAGAAAAGAGCATCTAGGTGGTTAATGAAACAAGTGCCAGACTGTAAATGTTTGCTACAAGTTGGAATCACTGATCTGAGTACAAATCTCAGTTATTCCACTTTCTAGCTATGTGACCAATGCCATATCCTTTCTTAGACTCAATTTCTTCATTTTCAAATTGAGAGGCATTGTAGGTCAGTGGTTTTCATCTAGTAGTTCCTGAACCCCTATTTCATGGTAACATTCAAGGAGTTCACACTACAAATTCATTAACTGTGACTTAAACAGTAAATAATGCTTTTTTAAAAGTAAATAATGAGCAGTGTATTTCCCTGGAGTTCAATTTTTTTATTATTAAAAGAGGTTTGAAGATCAAAAACCATTGGGAATACTGGTTAATCTGTGAGGCCTCTTTCATCTCTACATTTACTATCTTATATCAATGTATACATTGAGGCCAAAGATTTCAAAGCCAAGGGGGCCCATGAGCAAATCTGCTGAAATTAATACTTTATATAGGGGTAGGAGGTAACATAAAGTGTTATTGGGTACTTCCCCAAGATGTTGGTTGGCTCTCTGGCCTTCTTAATGGATGACATCTAGGGTAGCAGTTAAGAAGGTCAAAGTCTGACTGGTACCCTCTGACTCAGATAAAAGAGGCTCTTATTTGCATCCTACTGAGTGACATATTGATTGAATTAGAAAGTAAATACAACCAATCTGTCAAGTTGAATCATGTCAGAATTTCAGAGTTTTGAGGCAAGATTCTTGCTTGGTTTTCCAGCATTGAAATTCGCTAGAGCCAGCCAGTCAGTCAGCCCTCCCCCTACCCCCACTACACACAAACAAGAGAGACAGAGACAGAGACAGAGACAGAGGGGGGTAAGAGAGAAACGGAGAGGGAGAAGGAGGTGGGGAGAGAGAGGGTGAAGGAAACGGAGATGGAGAGGGATAGGGAGAGAGAGACAGAAACAGAGAAAGAGACAGAGAGACAAAGAGAGACAGAGAGGCAGAGAGAGAGAGAGATTTGTTGGGTATGTAGAAACTGAAGAAGCTCAAAACTAGATGACATACCTTTAAAGTTCGTTAGTCCCTACCCTACAGCATCCCTGACAAGTGGTCACCCAGTCTCTTCTTAAAGACATTCAGGAAGGGAAAATGGAACATAGTAAAGAGATTATGGGAATTGGAGTCAGAAAGATCTGGTTTTAAAACTAGCCTCTGAACTATGGAAACTGAATGTGGATCAAAGCATAGTATTTTCACCTTTTTGCTATTGTTTTGTTTTTATTTTCTTTCTTGTGTTTTTCCCCCCTTTTGATCTGATTTTTCTTGAGCAGCATGATGAATATGGAAATATATTTAGAAAAATTATACATATTTAACCTATATCAGATTGCTTGCTGTCTTGAGGAGGGAGGTAGAGAGGAGGGAAAGAGAAAAAATTGGAACACCAGATTTTGCAAAGGCAAATTTGAAAACTATCTTTGCATGTGTTTAGGAAAAAAAAACCCAACAAAAAACCAAACTAGTCACTTATCCTCAATGTAACCCTGAGCAAGCAACCTTATAGACTCACAATCAACCAATCAATAAACATTTATTAAATACCTACTATATGTCAGTCGCTATGCTAAGTGCTAGGAGCACTATTATCATAGCCAAATCCTAGAGCAGAAAATTGATTTCATAAAGAGTATCTGTTGGTTAGCACTTAAAATGGTGCTGGGCAAGTATCCTTTTGTTCAGTTTTCTCCTCTGTAAAATGGATAATTTAACCTCAAGTTCCTACTTACGGGTTAATAGAATCATAATTACATGGAGCTGGAAGAGACCTTAGAGATCACCTAATCCAACCCCTTCATTTTATAGATGAAAAAACAGAGCCCTCAGAGAGATCCAATGACTTACCAAGATGGTTGTTGTTAAAATGCTTTTAGTCATGTCTAATTCTTTGTGACTCCACTTGAGTTTTTATTGGCAGAGAAACTAGAGAGGTTTGTCATTTCCTTCTCCAGCTCATTTGGCAGATGAAGAAACTGAGGCAAACAGGGTTAAGTGACTTGTCCAGGGTCAAATAGTTAATATGCATTTGAGACCAGATTTGAACTCGGGAAGATGAATCTTCCAGCTTCCAAGTGCACTGCTCTATCCACTGAGTCACCTAGCTGCCCAAAGTCAGAGATAAGAAGTGGCAGAATTGAGATTTCAATCCAGGTTCCATATCTAATCCTCTTTTCCCTGTATTTTTTTTTCCATCTTGAGATTCAAATGAGATCAAATATATCAAGTGTTTCAAGCATTTATTATTCAAGCATTTATTTAGCACCTGTACTATATGCTATCCAGATGTCAGTTATTTATTTTGTGCCTTCCCACTCAGTGGGGTTTTGTGTGTGTGTGTGTGTGTGTGTGTGTGTGTGTGTGTGTGTAAATTCTTCAGAAATATCAGGCAGTACACAACTGTGAAAAGGCTCTTCAGTCCCTTGGCTGGGCTGTGACAAGGTCTACCCTCATCATGGAGAAGGGGAAATCAGGAAGACAGCACTGACTCCCAGAATTTCTTAATAGCACTGTCACCATGGAGGATGAGGCCTGACAAAGCACATGGGAACCGGCCTTTTTTACAGTCTTTCAGGGAGTCACCATAGTTGACAGGGTCAGGCAGCATTACAATCAAGCCTCAGGACCCATTAGATCCTGATCTTTTCAGGGAGGAAACGGGGATATGGTTTTGACAGCTGATGAAATGCTCAAGTGTTTCCAGGCTGCTCCTGACCTCATCAGCTTTGGTTGTTATGGTACCTCACTGTTAGTCACTGTTGTAATAACAGGATTGTGCTCAGGCAGTTTCAGAATGGCTATCCAATCTAAGCATAGTAGAGTAGAGAAGGCACTGGCTTCAAGTCAAGAAGATTTGAAGGGTTCAAACCCTACTTAAGCTATATGTTTTGACATTCATCTTTGTAAGATTTTGAACTCCAAATTTTCTCCCTCCCTCTCTTTTCACTCCCCTGTCCAAAATAGCAAGCAATCCTATACAGGTTACACATATATGATCTTGTTTAACCTATTTCCATATTTCATGTTGTGAAAGAAGACCAGGAACAAAAGGGAAAAACCATGAGAAAGAAAAAAATACAAAAGACAAAAAAAGTGAAAATAGTATGCATTCAGACTCCTGGTCAGCATTTTCTATTATGAATCTTTTGGAATTGTTTTACATCACTGTTTTGCTGGGAAGGGCTAAGTGAATTATAGCTGATCACAGCATAATGTTGTTGTTACTGTGTATAATGTACTCTTGGTTCTACTCACTTCACTCAGTCTATTATTATAAATCAATCAACAAGTATTAAGAAAGTAGTAACAAGTAATAAGTAGTAACAAGTATTCTACCTATTATGAGCCAGATATTGTGCTAAGACTTGGAGAATATGAAGACAAAAGCTAAAATCCTTGTCTTCCAGAATCTTACATCTCATTGCTTATAACAACACATATACATATACATAAATATAAAGTATTTTGCCATTTTCTTCTCCAACTCATTTTACAGACAAAGAAACTGCATCAAACAGGGTGAAATGACTTGCCAGAGTCACATAGCTAGCAAATATCTGAGGCTAAATTTGAATTTATGAAGATGAGTTTCTCATTCCAACCCTGGTGCTCTATCCAATATATTACCTGGCTGTTTTAGATGCCCACTATTAAACAAAACCAAATTAAAAAGTCTATGCCAAATAAATACAAAGTAATTTTGAAATTGACCATAAGCAACATAAGGACTCAGGGTCTGACTATACGTTCTATATTGGCTACTTAGTATCAGTAACTGAAAGACAATGTTGCACAGCTGATGGAAGGCCAGCCTTGAACAGGAAGATCTAGATTAAAATTCTGATACATTCTAGTTGTGCCATTATGGACAAAATTACTTAATCTCTCACAGTCTCAGGCATTTCTTCAAAACCAGAGTTTTTAACCTGGGGTCCACAGATTTCAGAGATGGATAGAAAAGCAAAAACAAAAACAAAAATTTACATCTTTATTTTCACTTGTAAACTTATGTGTTTATCTTATTTATTTTAAAATAGTTTTCTGAGAAGGGGTCTTTAGGCTTCTCTAGACAGCTGGAATAGGGGTAGGGATTCATAACTTACGTGAAAAAGAAAAACTATTTTAAGGATGAGATAGAAACGAGTTGCCCATTTGCATGAAGCTGAAACCTGTCTAAAAAAACTTGAATTTTCAGTTTGAAGTTCTTAACAAGAAGATCCATTAAGCTTGTCCTATGAGAAGTGATCCTCAAGGGATGGAGCTCTTCTCACTAAAGTAATAATTGTACCTAATGAGACATTCTGTCCAAGATCTTTGGCAATTTCATTAATATCACTCATAAGGTATATTTGCTATGAATAAGCTGACAAGATCACTAACAAGGAGTTCTTGAAAGCTAGTAGCACTAAAACCCTGCCTTCTCATAACTGGCTCTTGCTACAAGACAAAAACAGGTAGATAGGGCAGTCTAGTGGGCTAAAGAAGAATGATAAGAGTATTTGTTGTGTTTATTTTGTGCCAAGTACTGTACTAAGTGACTCAAATAGGAAAAGATAACATACAAATGGGTGCTAAAAAGGGGAGGGTAGAATACCCAAAGAGAAGAGATGGAGAAGACCAAAGAGTTAGTTAAATGAGAGTGAAATGAGCATGACTAGAAGCCCTTAAAATAGTGGTCCCCACAAAGAGCAAATAGTTGTGCTAAAGATGCTTAGAGTATACTAGAGCTGATTTGCTGATAATCAATTGCTGAGAAACAGTAATATTTTGATGCAAGGGAAGGTCTAGAGCTTGAGAGAAAATAGTGACAGAGACAAAACCAAACAGTGGCTGTAGTAGCTGGTCTAAAAACAAGCATCATGAACATTAGGCATCAGGATCCCTCTCCTTCCTTGAGAGCAGGGACTATTTCCTCTTTCTCTGTCTTTGTGTCTCTGTCTCTCTCTGTGAGATGTATGTATTTTGCTTTGTTAGAATTATGTCTCACACATGGTTGGCACTCAATGAACATTTGTTACATTTGTTGAAATTCTCTACAGGTAAAGAGAAAGATTTAAAAAAAAGAAGTAAAAAAGGACATGTTCTCACTGAGATCATAAATGTACCATTATTCATTTTCATCTACAACATAATAGTAAATATCTAAGTAACACTTAATAAACATCAGGTACTGTGTTAAGCACCTTATAAATATTATTTCGTTTGATCTTTACAACCACCCTGGGACATAGGTGTTATTATTTTTCTTTGCATTTTACGAATTAGGAAAATGAGGCAATCAGGTTAAGTGACTTGTCCAGGATCACATAGCTATTGTGACCTAGCTATAATAACAACAACAATCACAACCAATTGTTACTTATAAGGACTTGAAATTTTGGTACAAGGTAGCCAGAAATTTTTTTTTAATAGAACATGTTACAATTCCAAAGGGCTTATGATTAAAAAATGCTAATCTGTCTACAGAAAAAGAACTGTTGGAATCTGAATGCAGATTGAAGCACACTATTTTTAATTTTCATTATGGGGGGGTTGGACTATTTTCTTTTGCAACATGGCCAATATGGAAATATGTAACAAATTTACATAATTACATATGTATAATCTATAGCAAATTACTTGTCTTCTCAAGGAAGGGGAAGGGGAGGGAGGAAGAGAATTTGGAACTCAAAATTTAAAAACCAAATGTTAAAAATTATCTTTACATGTAATTGAGAAAAAACAAAATAAAAAAGAAACTGTTCTTAAAGCGCCTGTAACCCTCAACTTAAGACAGAACAGAACATTTTGAACAAAACTAAAACAAAGATTTTGAAAAGAAGTTCAAACTGGCTTTTTCATTAGTCATAAGTGAGTGATCCAGAGTGTGTCACACAGACAGCAAACAGGTCCAGTTCTGATCAAAAATCAAAAGTATTGCCCTATAATATATATATATATATATATATATATGTATGTATGTATATTTTGCTGAGGCAGTTGGGGTTAAGTGACTTGGCCAGGGTCACACAGCTAGGAAACATAAAGTGCCTGAGGCCAGATTTGAACTCAGGTCCTCCTGACTTCAGGGCTGGTGCTCTATCCACTGCACCACCTAGCTGCCCCCTCCTCTGCAATATTTTATAAGGGTCAGTAAAGAGAAAATTAGAGGAGCTCAGGTAGGTAGCTAGTGGAAGTGTTAGCAGCCATATAAAATTCAATGCAGGGACAGAGCACATTCTACATCCCATACTTGTTCATTTAGTGCTGTGGCCAACTTAGCTTCCATCTAGTCCCTACTGAGTTATGGCTAGCTCACAAAAAATATAAGATAAGAAATCTGAAGATAATGGACCAACTCATACTAATCTTTATTTATTTAGCAGAGGCAATTGGGGATAAGTGACTTGCCAGGGGTCACACAGGTAGGAAGTGTTAAGTGTCTGAGACCAGATTTGAACTCAGGTCTTTCTGACTTCAGGGCTGGTGCTGTATCCGCTGCACCACCTAGTTGCCCTTGATATTAATCTTTAACACCAACCAAGGAAACCTTCCAGAAAACAATTCAAGGCAATGTAATAATAAGTATTTATAAAAACAACTAGTTTGTGTAAGGCACTGTGCTAGAGTATTTGAGTATACAAAACTATAAAAAAAAAGTCCTTTCAGTAATCAGATTTCAGAAAAACCTGGGCTTACATGAACTGATGCAAAATGAAGTCAGAGTACAATGCATTAGGAAGATTTTTTGAGCAGCCAAGTAAGTTAAGGAGAGTTGTGGAGGGGATAGACAAGATACGGAAAGAGCAGTTAGAAGACTACAGCAATAAACTAGGAGAGAAGAGATGAGCACCTAACCAAGTTTGGTTAAATTAATAGTAGAAAAGAGGAAATAGCCTAAAGTCATTAGGACTTGGGTTTTTTTTTTTTGTTTGTTTGTTTGTTTTTTTGAGGCAATTGGGATTAAGTGACTTGCCCAGGGTCGCACAGTTAGGCAGTATTAAGTGTCTAAGACCAAATTTGAACTCAGGTCCTTCTGACTTCAGGGCTGGTGCTCTATCCACTGCACCACCTAGCTGCCCCAACCTTAGAACTCTGAAAACAGAAGGATGCAGTGGGAGAAGATATGGGGTCTCTATAAAAAAAAACCCAAAAAACAAAAAAACAAACAAAAAAACTACACTATGTTAAGGCCAGGCAAATGTATGGCTCTCTTTTTTATGTTATCATATCAGCCAGGATCCATGTTCAGTGCATACCCACCTCCTGTACCTACCATCTTGCTCTCCTTTTTGTCTTCTGTACTTAGCAGATGATCTGCATTGAATAGCTTTCTTATGGGACACTCACCTGATTATGCTTGACAATGGCTTCATAAGAACGACGCATGGCTCGGAAAGCTTTGACCTTCTCCTGAAGACAATGTTCCATATTCCTGCACTTTGCCTAAATGATAAGAAAGACAGGAAAAAAGGAAGTCAAGTCATCTTTACCAATCTTTCATTCTCTTGGGTCTTCGTGACAAGCAATTAGCCATTGACATTTCTATCATCCCTTGTAATTAAAAAACTAATAACTCACCTTAATCTATCATCTTAAGGTTTACAAAATAGTCTCCTCACAACAATTTTGTGAGGAAGGCAGTGTGTTATTATTCTCATCTCACCAAGATGGAAACTGAGGAACAGAAAATTAAGTGACCTACTAGAATTATATAGCCAGCCTAACACAGATGGTAAATGCTAATCAATCAACAAGCATTTATGAAGTACCTACTATGTGCCAGGCTAGGAATACATATACAAAGAAGGAAACTATTCAAAGGTTCTATTGGAGGGGGCAGGGGCAATTATAGATATCATTTATGTGTATGCATATATATGATATATAGTATAATATATACATAGAATAGATATAAAAATAAAAATCAATATATACAAGACAGATATATAAATATATAAAATACCAATATGTACAACATAGACGAGGGAGGGAGAGCATTAACAGCTGGGAAGATCAGGAAGAGTTTCAAATAGAAGGTGGTGGTACTTGAACTATATCTTAAAGTCAGAGAGTGATTCCGTGAGGCAGAAGTGAAGAAGTAGTGTATTCTAGGCATGGAACACAGCCAATGCATAAGTATAGAGCTAGGAGATTTTGAATGTCATGTGTTCAGAGAACAAAGAAAAGATCATTTTGGACTTATGGGAGAATAATATCTATTCTCTGTAGGGGAGGGGAAGTAATATACAATGAAGTTGGACAGAATGGTTGGGAGTCAGAATCAAGATTAGAATTCACATTTTTTGAATCTAAGCCCAGTATTCTTTCTACTAGTGACTCTGAGGAAGTCACTTAATCTCTTTCTACCTCAGATTCCTCAACTGTAAAATGGGGATATTAACGGTACCTAGCTCACGAAGTTGTTGAGGATTAACTGAGAGATCTTAGCATAATGCCTGGCATATAGTAGTCACTTAATAAATGCATGTTCTCTTTCCCCATCATACCACATAATAATTTGTATCTGGAAAACCATTTAAAAGTTTTTGAATCATAGAATTTAAGAATTGAAAAGCGTCTCAGAAATCATCTAGCCCAATGGCTTAATTTTACCAATGCGAAAGCTGAAACCTTAAGCAGTAAGGTGACTTATCCAAGGTCTCACATAGCTATATCATGACAGATCTAGACCTAGAATCAAAGTTTTTTGTGTCTTCAGTCAGAATTCTATTATGTCATGGACTCAACAAATATCCAATAATTCTTACTACTTGTGTGCCCTTGGACAAGGCACTTTACTTTCTTTTTCTGTAACATGAGGAGGTTAGATGAAGTGGTCTCTGAGTTCCCATCCAGCTTGACATCTTTGATCCCATAACAAGAAACCATCAAAATTGCTATCCTATTTTGATCATTAAAATGAAAATTCACTGCATCATGTAGTAGAGAGGAAATATACTTCACTGTGTAATTTTAAATGAAAAATATGTTATATAAGCTGCTTATATACAATAACAATATTGTAGTATAGTTATGCAGCATTATATACAATATTATTGTATTGAAATTATATTATTGTATATACATTATTATTGTATTGTACTATAGCCATTTGATCCATCAGACATATTTGTTGAATGTGTTACTTAGAGACAATAACAATAGCTTTTGTTAAGGATGATTTCTGAAGTGTTCTGGATATGGAAACTCTGGATCCTGTTAGTCAATAAGAAAAAAGTGAAGGCATCTACACATAAAGAGGTAAATGTTTCATTGAGTATTTATATTTATGCCTTTTGCTGTAAGTGTATTTGAAAGAAGAATAAAAGATTAATTTATCTTAAAACTTATTAGAAAATCAGTGGACCCAAAGAAGAAATATAAGTAAAAGTGTTGCCTCATCTTTGAAGAAACAGGGGGTGATCACTTTGGAACACTGTATATAAGATCAAAGTTTATGTCAGCCAGCCAAAGAATTTACCAAGCACTACTATATAATAGGCAGAGAGCTAAGAGCTGGGGATTCAAACAAAGGTTCCCCTCCCTAAAGGTCTTTCTCTCAAGAAACTTATAATTTAGTGAGGAGAACAATCAGGATGTTCTAGGGCAAATTTCAATATGAGTCAACTGTCAAATTTTTCAGTGTGGGCATTTATATATCTTAATTCAGCAAATCAGGATTAGATCTATTATTTTGTTGACTGCCTGGACTTAAGAAAGTGATAGAGAAAATGTTAATAATGCCATTCAAATTAAAAGTGTGTCATGAGCACACTAGTTATTTCAACAGCTAGCTATTGACAACCTATTTATATCAAACAACTGTACAAATAAGATATATGACATAGATAATAAATTTGGGCTAGTTTCAGAAGTAAGGCATTGGGACTGAAAGTCTTCTTGTAGAAGTTAAGACTTTAACTGAGGCTTGTAGGAAGCTGGGGGAGCTAGGAAGAAAAAATGAAGAGGGGGAACATTCCAGGGATGAAGACTAGTGAAAATGTTCCAAGTCAGGAAATGTTCCAAGTCAGGAAATAGAGTGTTTGTTCTAGAAGCAGGAAGGAGATTATTGTCACTAGATTACAGAATATGTAGAGGGGAGGAAGGTGTATGAAGTCTGGAAAGGTAGGAAAAGGCTAGATTATGAAGAGCTTTAAAAGCTAAATGGAGGATTTTATATTTGATCCTGAAGGTAACAGGGAGCCACCAGTTGAGTGATATGGTCAGATCCTGTGTTTTCAGAAGATTACTTTGGCAGCTGAGTAGATAGATTGGAGTGGAGGAAATACTTGGTTAGTCTTTCTCAACTTTTTTCTTCCTCTTTAAAAATGTTTTTATTATAAAGGATGATTCTTGGAAGGAGAGTATGAAAGGACACAATGGGAAATATGGGTGATATAAAACAAAAGATAACTTTTAAAAAAAATAAGAAAGTTGGTATTTTATTCTAGATATACTATTATTTAATGAAAATTCAGATTTCCAGGTCTCATTGGCTAATTAAATTACTATCTGTCTTCATCTGTTTTCATTTTTTTATTTCATATTTGTATAGTACACATGTAGTGTTAAACTTGGTAGTATAATATGCTATATCTTTAAAATTGACTAGATAAAAATATCTGACTTCTATTAAGTTTTGGAGGTCACTTCCAATTTTTGTGATTTTCAATTCTCCAAGCTGCTCTGAATCCCATACAAAATTTTAAGTATATGCCTTTTTAAAAAATAGGTCTGAGGCTGGTCATGGCAGCACACTATTGTAAACTGAGCTATCAGTCTTCACTAAGACTGATGGACTCCTGGAATCTGGGGATTCTGATTTCCAGTAAAGTTATAGCTGATCAAAGTTAACACTCACTCTGACACCAATATGGTAAGCCTCAGGAACTGAGGGCTACTGGACTGCTTAAGAAAGAGCCAACTGATTTAGGTCAGAAAAACAAAGTATGTTAAAGTTTCTATACCTATCAAATTAGTATTGCCCCCATGAATGGCTGCTGTACTGCTAGCCTAGGCAAACTAGGGAGACACACTCTCAAAAAAAAATTGTGTTATCAGCAACAGCAAGATTATATGATGATCAATTTTGATTGACATGAGACGATTCAGGCCAGTTCTAATGGCCTTGTGATGAAAAAAGTTATCTGCACTCAGAAAGAGGACAGTGGGAACTGAATGTGGAACACAACATAGTATTTTCATTCTTTTTGTTGTTGTTTGCATTTTGTTTTCTTTCTCATTTTTTCCCTTTTTGATCTGATTTTTTTTTATGTGCAGCATGATATTTGTGGAAATATGTATAGAAGAATTGTACATCTTTAACATATATTGGGTCACTTGACATCTAGGAGAGGGAGTGGGAAAAAGGGAGGGAAAAATTAGAGCACAATGTTTTGGAAGGGTAAATGTTGAAAATTATCTATGTATATATTTTGAAAATCAAAAGCTTTAATTAAAAAAAAAATGTGTTATACTGGTTACTAGACTCAAAGATTCAGTGAATCAAAATGCCCAGGGGACATGGAAGGATTAAGGAGTATTACCTTATTCTTTACCATGTAAGGAGTATTACTTTACTCCTTACCATATAAGGAGGATTAACAAATACTCCTTGCATGGTATTACCATGTATTACCAATACATTGTATTGGTATTACCAAATATGTATTGGTAATTACATTACCAATGTATTACCAAAGATGATTGGTGTACAAGAAGTGATATAAAATATTTCATGCATGATCAGGAAAGGAAGGGCATCTGTCATGTAATGAGAGAAGATAATATGGGAACAGCCCTGAGCAATTCACTGATAATCCTGAGTATTAAAAGGCTTATGGGAAGATCTCTGGCACATTGAGCAGATCCCCTGAGAACCATTTATGAGAGGATATAGATAAGAATCACAAAAGATAAAAGAATGGATAAATTGGGACCACTGAAGGGAAAATCTGGATCATGACCATGGACCTATTTTAAAATACTAAAATAAATGCCCAGAACTTGGCACATAGTAGGCTTTTCATAAATCCTTGATGAATGACTGATTGAATGCTGAAGACAAAAGTATACCAGAATTTCAGCAAAGTATATGAAAGAGTTGCTAATGAGAACCTTGTGGAGAAATGTGGACTAGCTGACTGCCTGCCAAGGATGAGGTAAACAGGATTCTTGCATCAGATAAGAGCTTGAAATAATGATTCCCTGAGTTGAGAAATGTATTTCAAAGGTTAAGGTTATTTAGCAGTGTAATGCATAAAAATACAATGCCAAAGGACATCAGCATTAAATAAACAGATTGCTAAATAGTCAGGGCTGTTCCCTTGAACATATGTACCACACAAGATTTTTCTTTTAATAGCATTTAGGTATGGAGGGACAGCTAGGTGGCGCAATGGATACAGTACCAGGGCTTGATTCAAGAAGAGCTGACTTTAAATCTGGCCTCAGATATTTACTGTATGACTCTGGGTAAATCACTTAACCCTGTTTACCTCAATTTCTTTATTTGTAAAATGAGCTGGAGAAGGAAATGGCAAACCATTCCATATCTTTGCCAAGAAAATCCCAAATGAGGTCATGAAGAGTTGAACACAAATGAAATGACTGAACAACAAAAATTAATAAGCAGTAGGTCATTCATTAACATTTCCAAAATAGCATTAATATGAATCACCAACCAGAATGTGGATACATTCGTGTTATTGAGAATTAATTTGGTAAGATGGGATTCTACCATTTTAATGCCTATCAGGTGCTTTATAAATCACACAGGGTTCATGGAAGTAAAACATTGGTCTAGTATATACCTCAGCAAGGAGGGTTCCAAGCTAGGATCACCTATGACTCTCAATCTTGAAAATGAGTTTGGTTTCTGAAGTCAACCCATAAGAGCTGGCTCCATGAAGTTGTCCTAGAGTAGTCTATGACATCATATCAATTCTATGTTAAGTTCAATTTTCTCCATAATGGATCCTCATGGTTCTCTGCTTCCAAAAATCTTTTGATGACACCAGGGCCCTGATTTCTTTTTTTTCCTATTAACTTAAATTTTTTTTGTTGTTTATTAAAGCTTTTTATTTACAGAACATATGAGTAATTTTTCTACATTGACCTTTGTAAAATTTTCTATTCCAAATTTTTCCTTCCTTCCCCCCACCCCCTCCCCTAGATGGCAAGTAGTCCAATACATGTTAAATATGTTAAAATATATGATAAATCCAATATGTGTATACATATCTATACAGTTATCTTGCTGCACAAAAAAAAATCAGCTCTAGAAAGAGAGGAAAAAAAAAACAACCTAAGCAGGAAAACAAAATGCAAGTAAACATTCATAGAAAGCATTAAAATGCTATGCTGTGGTCCACACCCAGTTTCCACAGGCTTCTCTCTGGATATATATGATATATGACTTTCTTCATCACTTAACAATAGGAACTGGTTTGAATCACCTCATTGTTGAAAAGAACCATGTCTATCAGAATGATCATTGTAGTTTTGTTGCTGTGTTTAATGATCTCCTGGTTCTGCTCATTTCACTTAGCATCAGTTCATGTAAGTCTCTCCAGGCCTCTCTGAAATCATCTTGTTGGTTGTTTCTTACAGAACAATAATATTCCATAACATTCATATACCATAATTTATTCAGCCATTCTCCAATTGATGGCATCCACTCAGTTTCCAGTTTCTTGCCACTTCAAAAAGGGCTGTAGGGCCCTGATTTCTAAGGTCTTTCTCTAGACTAGCTTGGACATAATTTTTTCTATAATCTCTAAACCATGCTCCTCTTCATTATATGTAGCTAAATATAAGTGACAAACAATAAGTTTCCCCTTAAACTTATGTTTATGTTATAGGGTAGGTAGGTGGTACCATAGTGCACAGAGTGCAGGGGCTGGAGTAAGGAAGACATCTTCACAAGTTCAAATCTGGTCTCAGACACTAGCTGGATGACTCTGGGCAAGTCACTTAATCCTGTTGGCCTTAGTTTCCACATCTGTTCTACATCTGAAGAAGGAAATGGCAAAATCACTCTGGTATCTCTGCCAAGAAAACTCCAAATGGGATCACAAAGGTTGAATGTGACTGAAAAATTACAGGATAACAATCCAGGTATGCATACATTTGATATCTGACTGTAAATCGGTCCTGAATTATTGTTATTCCAAAGCACTCTCTCTGTCTCTATCTCTCCTTCTCTCTGTGTGTCTCTCCCTCTCTCTCTGTATGTATATATATATACATATATATACACACACACACATACATATATATATGTACAAACACGCATGTGCACCTCAAAATCTTATTGCTGTTAAGGTGCTTGAAAACAATTCATTTAATGATATGTTTCAATGATGAGAACAGCTCAATTATCAAGTTTTCCAACAGAACTCGTTCATGTATGTTCTCCCTGGTAGCTATCTACTCCTTCCTGCAGATTTTGGCCTTTTTCTCCCATAAAGAGCAAGATGCGTTACTATAACTGGTAGGTACTATGGTTATTCCCATTGTACAGATGAGAGAATTGAGGTTAAGAGAAGTGAATTTGCTTGTCGAAGGTCATTCAGCTAATAAGTGTCTGAGGCAGGATTTGAACCCAGATCTTTCTAACTCCAAGTGTGATACTCTATCCACTGCCCAACACCACCTCCCACCCATTTTTCAGTTTTCAAGATTACTCTTCTATGAGTTCCTATATGATTTTGCACAGTTTCTTAAATAATCTAGGCCTTAATGATTGGGATTTAAATACTAATTCCTAATTCATAGTCACACTATAGCTCTCTAAAAATTTAAAGATCAAAGTTTAAAAAAAAAAGCAGAAGAAAATAATAAAAGTCTCAGCCTTTTTCCATATCCCCTGGAAGGATGTTTCCAACCTCCTCTAGAAGCCAACATTTTCCTTTATTCTTCTCAGGCCTAATAAATTCATTCTCCCATAATTTCCTTTTATGCCATTTGCCCACAGTGATTTTTCACCTCATACTCTGCTATTGTGATTTTAGCATCAAATATGTCTTTTCTCTACCAAGCTGACCTTCCATCACTAAGCTATGCTTTTTTTTTTCAGACGTGGTTATAAGTTATGCTAAGTTGAGTCAGACAATACCACCAATCACAGAGCTGAAAAAGTCCTTAGCAATATGATATCAAGTCTAAATCCCCCTCGTTTTAGAACTAAATAAACTAGCCCCAAGCAGGAAGTGACTCACACAGCCATACTGCCAGTTAGTGACTAACCCTGAACAAATCAGTGAGTCTTTTGGGGGTCTCAGTTTTGCTTTTGCTGAAAGACAAAGGTTGAATTGGATGATCCCCTTCATGGTGAAGGGGAGACAGTTGGCCAAGTCTAGCTCAGTCTGGTCTGCCACTTCTTAGTTATCAGATATCGGGCCAATTCTTCAGGCTGTTTGGGCCTTTGTTCTCATGTGTAAAATGATCTAGACTCTAAAATCTCTGCTTTCCCTTCCTATCTTTAGTTTTTTCTCACTCTGGTCCATGCCCTCAGAGCTACCAAAGTGACAGTCCTAAGGCTCAAGTTTGACCATGGCATTCCTTTTGGGCCAAATATAAACTCTCCTGTTTGTCTTTTATGAAGCCCATTATCATCCACTCTACCTGTCCAAGCTTAGTCAATCAATAAGCAATTATTAAGTACCTACTATGTACCAGGTCTTAGAGTTACAAGGAAAGGCAAAAAAATTCCCTATCAAGAAAGTCACATTCTAATGAAGGAGAAAACATGCAGACTATATATAAACAAGCTATGAAAAGGATAAATGGGAAAAATTAACAAGGGAAGACACTAGAATTAAGAGGGATTGGGAAAGGCTTCCTGGAGAAAGTGGGATTTTAGCTGGGACTTGAAGGAAATAGGCATAGATGAGGAGGAAGAACATTTTAGGCATAACCAGGGAAAATTGCTGGAGCGAAGAAACAAAGTAGCTTTTTGGAGGAATAAAAAGGTCAGTGTTACTGGATCAAAGCATGCATGGGGGTGAGAGGGATGTAAGGAAGAAGATTAGAAGGGGTGGGCTGTGGGGCTAGGTTGTGAAGGTTTTTGAATGCCAAACAGAGGATTTTATATTTGATCCTAGAGGTGACAGTGAGTCACTGGAATTTTCTGAGTACAGGGTGACAAACCTATATTTTAAAAAGATTAATTTAACAGAGGAGTGGAAGATGGACTGGAGTGGAGACAGACTTGAGCCTGGGAGATCAATTAGCTGGCTATTACTATAATCTAAGAATGAGATGATGAGGATCTGCACCAGGATAATGGTAGTGTTGGGAAAGAGGGGCCACATCTCGTAGCATCTTTAACCCTTTTCAGAGTTCAGTCCAAATAAGCTTTCCTGGCCCTCACAGACTCACTACAATATTATCTTTATTTTTCAGAGGTTGCTAGATGGCGAAGTAGATTAGAGTGCTGGGCCTGGAGTCAGAAAAAGTCATGTTACTGAGTTCAAATCTAGCTTCAGACACTTAGTAGTTGTAAGTCTAGTAAGACTTACTAAAAGTAGCTGGACAAGTCACTTAACCCTACCTGCCTCAGTTTCCTCATCTGTAATATGAGCTAGAGAAGGAAATGGCAAACCACTTCAGTATCTATCCCAAGAAAACCCCATATGGAGTCATGATGAATTAGACATGACTGAATACTGATGTATTTAAATATTATATGAATCTGTGTACACTGTTGTCTTCCCCTAATAGAATGTGAACTCCTTGAGGACAAAAAATACAGCATTTTTATTCTTGTATACTGAGGACTTTACATAATGATTGATTCTTTCAATCCTAAGGTTCCTTCAAGCACTAACATTCTAGGATCCTATTGCTAAAGTAGGCAGAGTAGCCTTTTTTTAATCCATCTTAGGAAGTGATAATTGCAGAGTTTACTTTTCCCTTAAACATTTCCACTTCTACCATTTCCCTGCATGAGATTTTCTTGTCAATCTTCTGAAATGAGCTTTCCCCATACTGCTCTATTATTTAAACTTCCTTCTTTAAGACATTTTATTGCCATTTCTAATCACGTGACTTTCTGGTCCACTATTTTTTTGAGTTCCTGACATTTGTATATGTAATTATCTTGGCTATTCCTGACCTTGTCTGCTGTATTTTACTGAATTCTGGGTGAGGCTCTTCTCCTTTCCTTTTTTAGCCACTGCCATTCCCCTCCAAAGTTTTCATTCTCACCTACATATCCTCTTACATAATTCTTTTCTAGTCCTGAGATTCTCTCATAAAGTAGTTTGCAACTATTGATAAATAATACCTAGTTCTTGAATAAGAGGAAGATAGAATAGTGGAACCTGAGTTTCAGTCCTGCTCCTGTCATTTACTAGCTGTGTGATCTTGGGTTAGTCATTTAACCAGTCTCAGTTTCCTCTTCTGTAAAATGATAGAGCTATATTAAAGGCCTCTTCTAGCTCTTTCAGATCCTGAACTCTTTAGACATAGCAGTCAGCAAGTCAGTCAATAACATTTATTAAGCACCACTGCCAAGCATTATGCTCATTCCCACTACATGCCTCTCCATTGCCCTTCACTATGCTCATGCCTGCCATGTGCCCTTTTGGTCAAACAACAAGCTGTCATTACTGTTCAGTCATGTCTGATTCTCCATGAAGCTATTTCAGGTTTTCTTGGCAAAGTTATTGGAGTAATTTTGCCATTTCCTTCCCCATCTCATCTGACAGATGAGGAAACTGAGGTAAATGGGACTAAGTGATTTGCCCAGAGTCACACAACTAGTAAGTGTCTGAGACTAGATTTGAGCTCAGGAAAATGAATCTTCTTGACTCCAAGCTCTCTATTCATTTTACTGCCTAGATTTCCCCAACAAGCTTTCAGTCAGTGCCTATTATATGCCAGGCCTTGTAATAAGTACTGGGGAGACAAAGAAAGGAAAGAGAACAATTGCTGCCCCTGGGGAGCTCACAGTACAATGGGGGAGATAACATGCAAATGACAACATACAAACAGACAAGCTATAGACAGGATCAATTAAAGATATTCAACCAAGGGAAGGCACTACCATTAAGGGGGATCAAAAAAGGCCCCTGCACAGCATAGTATCTGAAGATAACTTTCTGCCATGGAGGTTACCCTCTAATATCTCCTTCTGTTCCTATCAATCTACTATATTGGCTGGGTTCTACACAAACTACTTTTCTGAATATCTTCTTCCCCACTCCCCATTTAAAATGGAATATAAGTTTCCTGAAGGCAGGAGCTGGTTTGTTTGTGTATCCCCAGCACTTAGTAAACACTTAGCATATGGCTCATTGGGTTGAAGTAATATTTTCTATATGGATGCTGGGGGATTCACCCAATATGTAAGAGCACAGATTTAGAGCTAGAAGCTATCTTGGAGCGCATCTAGTTTACCCTCTTCCATTTTACACTAGAGAAAACTGAGACCAGGAGAGGTGAAAGACCTTGCTACCCAAAGCCCCACAGGTACTAAGCCATAGAAGTAGAAGTTAAGCCCAGGTTCTCTAACCAATCCTCCTTCTATACTTTTTGAATATCTGAGATTTTCTCAAAGGGAAGGGTTAAAAATGAGCAGAGACTTGTTTTCCAGGTCCTTGATGTTACTGGATGAAATGGATGAGGTAAATCTCAAGTACAAGTACTCCACAGATCTAGGACTGAAGAGGCAGCAAGTGCTCTGGATTTGGAGTCAGAGGTTCAGAATCTGGGCTCAGCTGTGTGACTGTGGGCAAACTGCTTAACTTCTCTGGGCCTTAGTTCTCTCATCTGTAAAATAATACATACTCTGCCTACTTTAGCAATAGGATCCTAGAATGTTAGTGCTTGATAGTTTCCATGGTTCTCTCTAGCTCTACATATTGTGTGTAAGAGGCATGCATTTGAATGTCAGTTTCCTGGGATCATAAATTTGGAGCTACATGAAATATTAGAAGTCACCTAGACCTACATACACTTCATTGACTTTGCTGAACCACATCATCTGCAATGCAGCCACCATTAGCCTCATCCCCCTCCCAAGTGAACCTTGGAGCATGAGACCACCAGGGGCTCTGAAAAACAATTTTCTGGCCTTCACTTTCTACCCACCTCCTTCTGACTCCCATTTGTGTGAAATCTTGCCCTATTAGAATGTAATTACCCTGAGGGTAGGATTCATCTTTCATTTATTAGAATTCCTGGAGCTTAGCTCTGGGCCTGGAACAAAGAAGGAGTTTAATAGATGCTTTCTTTCTTTTGTTTGTTTCTAAATAGTCTTAATTTGTTAATAAGAATTTTTCGGAAATGAACAGCATCTTTCAAGGCTTGCTTGCTGCTGAGGAAGTGAAGGTTGTCTACAGAAATATCCTTGGTTGGTAAGCTTTTGCCATAATATCTATACTCCAGCAAAATATGTAAGGCTCCCATTCATTTAGCATACCTTAACAAGGAAGTTCTAGTTATCCATGTATGAACAGCAGATTGTTCTTCTCCAAGCTCTAAGAAAACTGGGACACTTCGTCTATAGAACCTCCAAAGTTCCACTGACACTGATGAATGCAGGAAAGATTTATTTTCTATTCTTGCAAGAATGGGTATCTAGGTTAGTAGACATATCAATAAATGCTTTCTTAATATCAGCATCAATTCCCTCATTTATAGAAGAAACCATAGTTGACTACATGGATGCTGGGGGAGTCATCCAATATGTAATAGTACAGATTTAGAGCTGGAAAGTACCTTGGAATGCATCTAGTTTACAGGTGGCAGAGAAAGGTTCTGAACCTAAGTCCTTTCATGCCAGATCCAAAGTACCACATATTGAACTTTTCCTGCAACTTGTTCTTCTCCAAGGAAAATGAAAAAATCATTCCCTCCTGAGACCATGCCCTAGGTGACATAACTCACAGTTTTAGAACAATGACCCTGAATCTGTAATGCCCAGTTGGCAAATCAGTCAGTATGGATGCACATGACCCACTGTATCTTCTTGATCTTAGATCCCTCACTGTGCTTCACATCCCATTTGACTGTCCCATTTAATTCCCTATGACTGGCTTCCCACCAAGGTTTTTCTCTGACTTTGGCAACAGTAAGCAAATCATTACCATTGTTTCTAGAATATCTCAAGTGATTTTTCTAGGGCTCGACTCCGTAACTCCTAGAACAGTCTAACCATTCTTCCCCAGATCTCTACTGCTGAAAAATGTATTAGCTTCTAGATATCTTGTATAGACATAGTTTGCATGGTGTCTTCCTCCTTAGGCTGTGAGCTACGTGTGAGTAAGGATTTCCTGGATCATCAAGCATGCTCCTGAAAGGAGGACAGATTTGGATAGTCCTAGCGTGGCATTTGCTGCAGGCCCTTTGCTCAGCGTTTTTCATAATTTCTGAGTTCTATCTAGGTCTAGAGATGGTGAGTACAAAAAATGGCAGAAGTTGACATCACATCTCTTGCCCAGCCAAGAGATTTAATTAAAATCTCATAAGCAATATACTCAGAGCATACTCTTTTCCCTTGAATTCTTTCCTTCTCTTTCTTCCCCTTCCAATTACAGAAAAATGTAAAACCTGGGCGTTAGAAGGGAGCAAACACTGAAGTTTTCTAATCCGTCTCTCTCGTTTTACAGATTAGGAAACTAAGGTCCAAAGCAGGAAAGAGATTAGTCCAAATTGGAAAGAGAGTATTAAGCAGAAGAGTCTTCGGACACCAAATACTGTCCTTTTTCTAATGAAAGACTGAGGGGACCGGGAAAAGTTTCCTGAGGGACCTTTGAGAGTCCAGGTTCATCCAGGGAACCTTTTGTGCGCTTTGGGCTTGGGAGGGTAGGAAGGGATGCGATCAATAGAGCGGGAATAAAGAGAGTTAGGCAGGGGGTGGGGCAAAGCTGGGCCGGGCCGAATTCAAGCTCAAGCTCAGTGGAACTCCAGACTTGCGAGCAGCAGCAGCAGCAGGGGGACCAGCCCAGGCTCCTAGGACAGCCCAGGCGCGGGGTTTTAAGCGCGCGGAGCGGCCTCCCCGAGTGCTCCCACTTCAGTCCTCCACCCACGTGGCCGAAGTCCCTGCTGGTAGCGTGGCTGACTACCCCCCTCACCCGGTAGTCGCGGGCCGTGCCCTGCACAGGCTGCACGCGGTGGCCCTGGTGCCGTGGGTCGCCTTGGCACGAGCCGCATAGCAGCTCCTTGTCATCCACGCAGAAAAGGCTGAGCTGGCCGTGGTGCAGGCGGCAGAAATGGGGACCCCGTTGGCGGGTTGGGCAGGCCTCTTCACGCAGCAGCTTCTCCACCAGGTTGTTGAGCGTGTGGTTGGTGCGGAGCCCTGCCGGGGACGCCCGCTCCTTGCACACAGGGCAGGCGGGCGCTTCCTGCAGCTCCCAACAGCGGCCCACACAACCCCGGCAGAAGTTGTGGCCGCAGCGCAGAGTCACCGCGTCGCGGAACGGGTCGTAGCAGATGGCGCAGAGCAACTCCTCCTTGAAGGAGGGCGACAGACCGGCGGACTCGCCCGCTCCCGAATCCATGCCGCTGCCCCTGGTCTGACTCTCGGCCCTTCGCTCTGAAACTTTACAAAGTGTCTGTGGCCCCTCCCAACGAGTGACTCAGGAGTGGGCCTACCCCACCTTACACCACCCCACGCACTTCTCTGAGTGACACTGCAACTGGCCAACCACTGTGGGGACGGTTTGCCCATTTTCCCTCAGCCTTGCTTCTCTTAAAGCTACTGCTTGCTGGGCGGGGCTGAAAGGTGTCTTAAGGGGGAAGGGTGCGGCTTGGAGCTTCCATTCCTATAGCATTCACCCACACTCGCCCCTTCCCATTCTCAGAGCGGTTTAGCTCCCAGCTTCTTAAACTGGGTGGAGACCTCATATGGTTTTCCTAACAGAATGTGGGGATCATGAAATTATGATTATTAGTAAATGCTTGATTTGTATGCCTATTTTGTATGTCTAGGGTCACGTAAAAATTTGTCAGGTGAAGAGGGGTTGGTCCCAAGTGGAAAACCTTTAAGAAGCCCCGATCTAGCTGAGCTGAAATGCAGAGATCTCCCCACCGCTTTCCAAAAAATTTCCCTTTACTACTATAACCCTGTTTCCCACCTGGGATCATCAAGTAAGTGTCTGGAAATCCTTTCTCTTCACTCTTCATCTCCATCCCCAGTCCAAGAGCCAGAGCATTAAGGGCCTGGGTCTGAGATGCTGGAGCTAAAAACGGCTGTCTTGATTCTGAATCTATTCTTAATTCATCAGAAGCAGTGTACTCCCTCTATGGGTAGAGAATACAAACTCATCACTGCCCTTTTTTCATTGCTTTGTTTCTGCTTTTCAGAACGTTTTTATGCCTGTCACGTCCTGTTATTCCCATTTTACAGAAAAAATGGAAGTACAGTACAATGAAACTGGAGCAGTTGGGGAGGAGGTGGAGATGATGAAAATATATAGATATAGAGAAAGTATAGCATGGATATGGATTGAAAGAAATGTTTGTTGTTTGTACCTCTAAACAGTTAGAAAGGCAGCTTGATAAAGAAAGGGAATATCTAGGTTCAATCCTGAAAACGACATCATCATAGTCTCTGCCTCTATATGATCAGTGGAAGAAAATTCCACATTGGAATTTCACCTGAAATCATAGGGGGAAAAGACAGCTGAAATCATTTTACTTTGTATGAAAGTTTATCAGAGGAAGTACATTTGACAATCAAAGTGGAAATCCTGGTTCAATCAGAAGGCCAAAAAAGTTATCTCCATTTAGGACTAGACTGTGGATTAAAGGAAGAGAAAATAGCTAATATTTGGGAACACTCAGGATTCTATCTGAGCCAATCTCTGTATTGTTGGCAGAGTATTCAAGTGTCTGTAAAACCAAACTAAGCTGCCTAACAATGTGAACCAGCAAAGATGGAACTTCACTATGTACAGCAGGATTCCATCTGGGCCAACCTCTGTATTGTTGGCAGGGTATTCAAGTGTCTGTAAAACTGAAGTAAGCTGCCTGAACAATATGAACTAACAATGATGGGACTTCACTGTGTATAGTTCATGCCATAAGATGCTCTCTTGCAGAGAATGAAAGAAAAAGCTAAAATCTGGGGGAAATTTTTTATGGTAAAAGGAGAAATCCTTTATCCACTATTTTACCCCAATATTTTTTGATACCTAGAGTATAGTGGGGTCATTTAAAAAGGGACCTGTGAGTTTTAGTTAGGAGCAAATGAACAAAAAACACATGTATCTGGGTTCTGGTACATTGACTCATATCATATTCTCTGTTTAGATGTTCCATTATTAGCTCAACAAATTCAAATTTATCACTTCACTCCTATAAATGAGATTTCCTAGAAATAGCATTCATATAGATCATAAACTACTGTTTCATTTTTGTCTTTGTAACCATAGAACTTGGCACAATGCCTGGTACTGTAATAGTATTGACTTTTATTACCTCCCTTTATTTCATAAAATCACTGAATTCTTTTTCTAGTTGAAAGAATCTTTTAGAATATACAATGATGGGGCAGGTACATGGCCCAGTGAATAGCGCACCAGCCCTGAAATTAAGAGGACCTGAGTTCAAATGTGATCTCAGACACTACAATGACTAGCTAAAAGGAATTCCCACTCTAACATATCTGAAAAGTGGACTATCCAACTTAATGACCTAATGAGGAGAAATCTAGTAGCCTACCAGGGAGGCCATTCTACTTATGCACAGGTCTAATAGGAAAATTTTTCTTACATCAAATCTAAATTTATTGGTTTTCAACTATTACTCTTTGCTGTGCTCTTTTGGGGCCCTAATAAAATAAGACTAATCTCTCTTCCACTTAACAGATCTTCAAATATTTGAATTCATTTTGTTTCTCTGTGAGTCTCTCTTCTCCATACTAAACATCCCTTGTTCTTTCAAGGGATTCCTCACATGATATGAACTCAAAGCCCTTTACCATCCTGGTAGAATTCCTTTGGATACTTTCTAGAGTTCTTAAACAATGACAGGCAAAATTGAATACAATATCTAGATGTGGTCATATCAGGGCAGAGGACAAAGGGATCGCTGCATCCTTAGTTCTGATAACTATGGCTTTCTTCATATGTCCCCAAGATTGCATTCATTTTTTGACTGCTAAATTACATTGCTGATTTATTGGGCTTGAGGTCCATTAAAACTCCCACATTCTAAAAACAAGCAAACAAAAAAACACTATTATCCAACCTTGCTTCCAACATCCTGTATTTGTGAAGAAGATTTTTTAAATCCTATATAAAATTTTTGTAAGAAAGATGAGATGTGATTTCTCCTCACCCCCTCCCACACTCACCCTCAGTTAATGTAATCACAGAATGTAGTTGTGCTTGAAATTTTTTTGAATTCAATTTTATTTTATTTTCAGTTATGAATTATCTCTGTTCCCCTCCCATTGAGAAGGCAAGAAAAACAAATATGTGCAGACATGCAAAACAAATTTCTACATTAGTCATGTTTTAAAAAAAAGAGAGAGAGATAAGAGAAAAAAATATGCTTTAGCTTACACTGAGTCCATCAACTTTCGATCCGGCAATGAATGACATGTCTCATCATGAGCCTTTTGAAACTGTGGTTGATTATTACATTGATGAGTTACTAAGTCTTTCAAAGTTGATTATCATTATGATATTGATATTATTATATTGTTTTGATGGTTCTGATAATTTTACTTTACACTAATATGTATGTCTTGTTAGATTTTTCTGAAATCATGCTTTTTATAGCACAATAGTATTTCATCATAATCATATATCAAAATTTATTGAGCCATTCTCCAATTGATGGGCTTCCTTATAGTTTCTAATTCTTTGTCATCACAAAAAAAGGTGCTATAAATATTTTTGTACATATGGGTCCTTTTCTGCTTTCTTTGATCTCTTGGGTATAGACCTAGTATTAGTGTGGTTAGATCAAGGATATGCAGAGTTTTAAAACTTTTTGGGTATAGTTCCAAATTGCTTTCCAGAATGGCTGGCCTCATTCATAGCTCTACCAACACGGCATTAGTGTATCTATTTTCTCCATCATGCAATTTTTCTTTTTTTGTCACCTTAGCCAATCTTCTGGATTTGATGTGGCACGTCAAAGTTGTTTTAATTTACAGGATTAATGATTTAGAGCATTTTTTCCCTATGGCTATTGAGATCTTAGATTTTTTTTTTTCCTCTGAAAGTTGCTTCTTCAGACTTTTTGGACATTTATCAATTAGAGAATGGCTCTTTTTCTTATAAATATGATTCAGTAACTTAGAAATAAGACCATTATCAGAAAAACTTTCTGCAAAGATTCCCCCTCTCTTTCCTCCAGTTTCCAGCTTTTATTCTAATTTAGGATAAATTGGTTTTGTTTGTGTAAAACCTTTTTAATTTTATGTAATAAAATTATCCATTTTACCTCCTGTGAACTTCTCTTTTTCTTGTTTGATCATGAATTCTTCCCCATCCATAGTTATGATGGGTGATTTCTTTCATGCTTCTCTAATTGGTTTATGATATCATACTTTGTATTTAAATCCCATACCTATTTGAAACTTGTCTTAATATATTGTATGATATATTGATCTATACCTTTTGCCAGACTGTTTTCCAGTTTTCTCAATAGTTATTTTTTTTGTCAATAGTGAGTTTTTGCTTTATAATTAAAGATCTTTGGGTTTATCAGCTTTTCTATGCTCATCTTTTGCTTTTGAACTATAGTATATACCTAATCTGTTTCACTGATCAACCTTTGTCTTTAATACCTAGTGCCAAATTGTTTGCATGATTACAGCTTTGTAATACAGTTTGAGATCTGGTATTGCTAAGTACACCACTTCCCACTTTTTTTTCATTGATTGACTTGATATTATTGAACTTTTGTGACTTCAGATTAATTTTTTTTTGCTCTATAAAGTGATTCATTATTTTGATCTGTATGACACTGAATAAGTAAATGAATTTAGATAGCATCATTATTTTTATTATATTGGCTTAATCTATCCATGAGCAATTAATTTTCCTAATTATTTAGAAATGTTTTTATTTGTATGAGGATTATTTTGTAGTTGCATTTCCATGCTTCCTGTGTGTGTCTTGGCAGGTAGTCTTAAAATCTTTTTATATTTTTATACTGTCCATAGTCATTTGAAATGGAATTTCTCTTTCTGTCCCTTCCAACTAGATCTTATTGGTAATATACAGAAAGGTTGATGATTTGTGTAGGTTTATCCTGCAACTTCACTGAAATTAATTCTTTTAATTTTTTCATGGACTTTCTACGGTTCTATAAGTAAGTCATTATATTACAGGGAAAAGATGGTAGTTTTATTTCCTCTTTGCCTATACTTATTTTTTCAATTCCTTTTTCTTTTCTTGTTATAGATAGTATTACTAGTACAATATTGAATGATAGTGTAGATAATGAACATTTTTGTTCCTCCCTCCAGCTTACCCCCCATCACTGGAAAACCTTCTAGCTTATCTCCTTTATAGATAATGATTTTTTAAAAAACAGATATGTACTTTCTTTTAAGGAAAGCTCCATTTATTCCTTTGATTTCTAGTGTTTTAAACAGGAAGAGATTTTATATTTTGTCAAAAAGGTTTCTACTATTGAAATAATCATATAATTTTTGTTGGTTTAATCATTAATATAGTCAGTTATGTTAATTATTTTCCAAATATTTAATCAGCCTTATGTATGATCCTTGTGACATACTGCAGTCATTTCCTTGATAATATTTTAATTAACATTTTTGTATCAATATAACAGAAAATGATCTATAGTTCTTGTTCTCTCTCTATGTGTCTCTGTCTCTCTCTTTCTCTCTCAAAACTCCCTGGTTTAGGTATCCAGATTATATTTTTGTCATGGGATCAATTTGATATAATATCTTCTTTACTTATTAACAAAATAATCTGTATATTATTGGAAATAATTATTCTTTAAATGTTTGATAGAATTAACTTGTAAATCCATCTCCCCCCCCCCTTTAGAAGTTTATGTATGGCTTGTACAATTTTTTAAAAAAAATTAGGTTATTAAAATATTCTATTTCCTTTTCTGTTAATCTAGGCAATTTATATTTTGGTAAATATCCATCCATATAATTTAGTTTTATCAGTTTTATTGGCATGCAGTTCAGTGAAATGGCTTTTATTTCTTCACTGATTGCACATTGTCCTTTTTCCTTTATGATTCTGGTAATTTAGTTTTCAATGCCTTATCTATTTTTTTTTTGTTTTTTAAAAAACAATTCTTATTTTTATGTATTGATTTTTTTTACTTTCAAATTTGTTAATCTCTCCTTTGATTCTTAGGATTTCTATTTTGGTGTTTAATTGGCTTTTAATTTTTTTTTAGTTTCATGTCTAATTCATTGATCTGTTCTTTCTTTTATTAAAGTAATTTCTTAATGAGAGAGCGCAAATGTTCAAGCTCCTTTCCCTCCCTGGGACCATTAGGTATGTTTGTATCTGTTTGTCTGTCTGTCTATGTTCTGTGTTGGATTATACAAGTATCAAAACAAAATGGTTTATTTTTTCATGGTGAGGAGATTTGTAACTTTAGGTTCCTAATTCCAATAGGAAGAGAGCCCCATGTGTTCTCTGTAGTGCTATACTTTTTCTATGAGAGAGGATGCTTAATTTTATTTCCCTTTTTCTTTTTTTTACTGTCTTTGGGTTGCCAGATACATTTGCTAAGTACCAAGACAAGTGGTAACATGAGAATTTTATAAAATGTTACTTGCTTGTTGAAATTGTGTTACCATGACTTTGGATGAATGTGACCTCTAGTCTATAGCAGATCTGTATTCTTGTTGAAGAGTGGTCATTATCACCTTTTTTTGTGTGGTTGTTTCAAAATATACTTTGTCAAAAATACTTTGATTAATTTCCTGGGGTAACAAATATTTAAGAAGTAAAGTGTAGGGAGGGAAGACCTTTAATATTTAAATCTGTCCTTTTCAGTTGATGGAGTCACAGAATGCAAGAATACCTGCTGAGTTTCTAATATGTTAACAAGATCTAACACCCTCCGACCCCTTTATAAGGTGGGAACACCTTTATGATTAAGTGAAAAAAGACCAACTTAATTAGCTAAGAAAACAAATTAGCCATGCTTCTGGGAATTCTAAACAGCTAACCTCTAGGTGAATTTCAAGTTGGTGAGAAGGAGAGATTAAAAGCTGAGAGTTTACTGTGGAAGATGTCCTGTCAGGAAGTAAGGAGGCATTTTCTTCTACCTCCTGTCTTCACATTTGCCATGCAATTTTGAAGGGGAGCCCTGGCCCCAGTAGCCAATACTACTTCCAATGTGTAGCACAGATACATAATCTAATTACATAGAGACTGTCATTGAAGGGAGAAAATAATTTCAAGGAGTTTACTACTTGGAACACAGAAGAGATTTAAGAATAGACCCTGAGAATCCAGTTGAGCAGTACAACTTGGGTATAGCATCCTGTACCCAAGAATAACTATGAGTTGCCTTAACAACTGTTTATACTGTACTTCCATAGGCTAGATTGGTTCAGGCTCTCTAGTACTCTGGATTTGAAATTGAAATGATTGAAGCCTTTAACAGCTAACAAAGATTTACTTTCCCATATTGGGAAGGATACAATAAAAATTCAACTGAGCACAGTATCCCAGTTTTGGTCATGATGATATTCCATCCAACAAAAGCCTTAAATAAGAGGAGTTGAAGAATCTTTCTCTGGGTTTTTTGTTTGTGGGTTGTTGTTGTTGTTTTGTTAAGGTGATCAGAAAGCTATGGAATCAGTTTGAACATTGGGCCCCTGAACCAGTCAAGTTTTGAGGATAGCTTCAATGCCTTTTAAGTTAAAACTACTCTAAGCTGCATGGGATAGGGTCTTAGGAAAAGCCATCTTAGCCTCTATTGAAAGGCCCAAGGAAGTAATGTATCAATCATATATATTGTACTCTCTTAGTGAATTCCTTTGCTAAAAGCTAATAAATCTACTGAATGATTATTAATGGGAAGCTCATGAGTGGAAGCTTCTGAGCAATATTACTGTTAAAAAAATAGGCCTATTAGGTTACCCCTAAAACTTGAGATAGCAGCCATATTCTGGAGACCTAATCTTTGAGTATAAGTGCTATTGCAAGAATTTTCAAGGTCCTTGCTAGCCACTGCATAAGTCAGCAAAGGCTACACAGAGATAGAAACACTGTAGTTCTGTTATCTATTCAAGAATGTGACATATTATATCAGTAGATGATGGAAATGTGTGCCTCACAATTCCACAAATGACACATATAGGTTTATATACATATATACACATACATACACATATAGGTGCAATGTGTGTGTGTGTGTGTGTGTAGTCTTTGCTCCTCACTAAATGAATCAGATTTGGGGTAAGATCAGGTAGGACAGGTAGACAGGAAAAACTAAATTTTTTTTTTTTTTTTTTGCTTTTTTTGCTGAGGCAATTGGGGTTAAGTGACTTGCCCAGGGTCACACAGCTAGGAAGTGTCTGAGACCAGATTTGAACTCAGGTCCTCCTGACTTCAGGGCTGGTGCTCTAACCACTGCGCCACCTAGCTGCCCAAAAACTAAATTTTTAACAAAATAAAAAGGATGTCTAAACTGTTAAAAAGCCTTAGTATGGCTACTTATAGAATACCAATGAAAATAATATCAGTCAATTTGCTAATTAAGCTCCTCCTAAGTGTTTTATTAGATAGAATAAAAGAGGTGAGTTACTAGAACTATTCAAAGTCCTATAAATTATCTTTTGTAATCATAAAGTAATTGGAGAAAGAGAGCTGCCGAGACATTTAATACTTTCAACATCATATAGAAAAAATGTGATAACAGTAAATATTGTTCAAAATAGAATCAGTTATATCCCCATAAAAATCCATTTTCAATAACGTAAGGAAGGATTCCAGAAGAGATCTTACATAGGTATTCTATGTAATAGCTCTGTTGATCAAATCTCATGTTTTCCTTTAAAATATCTATAATTTCTTCTATTCTCTCATTGCCACTACTCTAATTTGGGCTCCTACCACCTTATTTCTGAACTTCCTAGAAATTGTCCTTTTCCTCCTTTATCCAGGCAATCCTGTATTATTACTACCAAATTGACCCAGAACTGACTAGAAATATTTTTTTTGTAGGCAGAGCTGAAGGGGTATAGCATAGGGATGAGATGCAGTCACCCCGGGAGGGGAGATGTTTTCAATGCCTCTCTTCAGAGATTTTTTTTTCTTTTTGTGGGGAGTAGGACTAATATTGAAGGAGAAGTTTGCATTTCTAGGAAGGGAGCACACCACCTCCACCATGTTGGCCCCTATATTTATTAGAGTTCTGCAGATTATAGGATCATAGATTTAAACATGGAAGGGAGAATGAATTATCTAAGTTCAGCCCCCATCCCCCCATTTTACAGAAGAAAAGACTGAAGACTCCAAGAGATGAAAGGTTTTGCTATAGGTAATATGTCAAACATGAGTCATGAACCTATTACCTCTAACTTGATGGTACTACAATGTCTTTTATTGAATAATTATCCTAAACTACTGCTATGTCATCATGTCACATTCTTGTAAAGAAATTCTGTGTAAATTTCTGTTGTGTACATGAAATATATTTAAAAGGTTCAGAATGGGTAGGGAGTGGGGAAAACCCACATAACCTTTCAAAGCATAGTGGGAGTCAGTTCTTAAAATTCTAAAACTGTTTTGTTGGCAGTACAGTAGTAAGAAGCTTATTCAGTGATAATTGACCTGAGTTTCAGGAATGAATATTTGAAGGTACAGGTCGCTATGGCAACCAAAGTAAACTTTGGTTTGTGAAGGTAGGGAGTGGGAATGGAGAACTATGATTTGGCAGGGTTTGTCGTAATCCCTTGGAGAACAAAAAAAAGAATGGAGAGGGTGGGGTGTTCTGGCAAGGAAAGAGACCCCAAGGAGGGAATGTAGAATTTTAGTGAGAAGCACCCAAGTAAAAGTAACAACCAAAGCAATCTTCATGCCTATAGCTATTTTCATGAAAAGGGCTTATATGGGGCATAAAATCTGGGCATAGTCTGGAAAATGAATCATTAGGCAAATGGCTGAAAGTCTGCTTTGGGGGGGAGGGAGAGTATGGCTCTTGGGAGGAAAAATCAGCCATACTTCTATTGGTCTAGATGAAAAGCAAATTGGCCCATTTCTAAGTCAGGCAGTTCTGAAAACAGAATCAGCTATGGAGGAAAAGCACAGATCCTAAGTTTTTCCTTCCCTTTTTACCTTGTGCCCTTTGGAGAATCCAGCAATTGGGCATGGAGGAGGGCAGCAGTCAGGATTTATATTCTCTCCCCACCTCCAACCATTTTCACTCCATTCTTGTTGGCAATGGTGTGTAGCAGAAACATATGGAAGGAGATAAGTTGCACAGTGAAGTCAACTCAAATCGATTTGAGGAACTAAGAATTGGAGTTGAGGTCCTCCTTAGAAGACGGCAGCCCTAGAGTCAACTTTTGCTGGTCTTAGAATAGAGATTCTGGCTCTTTTGTAAAAAAGATCCTAACAATACCCCTAAGTAAGATTTTTTTTAAAGTTTTCATTTATTTATTTATTTTTATTAAAACTTTTTGTTTATAAAACATATACGTGGGTAATTTTTCTTTTCTTTTTTTAAAAAAATTTTAATTAAAGCTTTTTATTTGTAAAACATATGCATAGGTAATCCTTCAACATTGACCCAAAAAAGTGAGATCTACAAGAAAAAAATATCTGAGAAGGGAAACATAATGAAGCAAACATCAATAGAGAGCATGAAAACGTTATATAGTGGTTCACATTTCATATCCCTTTCTCTGGGTGTATATGGCTTTCTTCACTGAACAACTGGAACTGGTCTGAAACATTTCATTGTTAAAGAGAGCCATGTCCATCAGAATTGATCATCATATAGTCTTGTTGCCATGTATAATGATCTCCTAGTTCTGTTCATTTCACTCAGCATCAGTTCATGTAAGTCTCTCCAGGCCTCTCTGAAATCATCCTGCTGGTTGTTTCTTATAGAACAATAATATTCCATAACATTCATATACCATAATTTCTTCAGCCATTCTCCAATTGATGGGCATCCATTCAGTTTCCAGTTTCTAGCCACTACAAAAAGGGCTGCCACAAACATTCTTGCACATGTGGGCCCCTTTCCTTCCTTTAAGATCTTTTTGGGATATAAGCCCAATAGAAACACTGCTGGGTCAAAGGGTATGCACAGTTTGATAACTTTTTGAGCATAGCTCCAAATTGCTCTCCAGGATGGTTGGATCCATTCACAATTCCACCAACAATGTATCAGTGTCCCAGCTTTCTGTATGGGTTATTCTTCAACATTAACCCTTACAAAGCTTTCTGTTACAATTTTTCCCCCCTACTCCCACCTGTCCCCTAGATGGCAGGATATTCACTACATGTTAATTATGATAAAATACTTGACAAATCGAATATATGTATACATATTTCCACACTTACCATTTTGTGCAAGAAAAATTGTGTCTACAAGAAAAAAAATCAGAGAAAGGAAACACAGTGTAAGCAAACATCAATCGAGAGCATGAAAATGTTATGTTGTGGCCCATATTTCATATCCCTCTCTCTGGGTGTATATGGCTTTCTTCACTGAACAATTGGAAGTGGTTTGAAACATTTCATTATTGAAGAGAGCCATGTCCATCAGAATTGATCATCATATAGTATTGCTGTTGCCGTGTATAATGATCTCCTGGTTTTGCTCATTTCACTCAGCATCAGTCCATGCAAGTCTCTCCAGGGCTCTCTGAAAGTGACTGCTGCTTTATAATATAGTTTTAGATCTGGTATAGCAAGGCCACCTTCATCAACCTTTTTTTTCCATTAATTCCCTTGAAATTCTTGACCTTTTGTTCTTCCAAATGAACTTTGCTACTATTTTTTCTAGATCTGTAAAATAATTTCTTGGGAATTTGATTGGTATGGCCCTAAACAAGTAAATTAGTTTGGGTAGTATTGTCATTTTTATTATATTCACTCAGCCTACACATGAGCACTTGATGATTTTCCACTTGATTAGGTCTGACTTTGTGTGGAAAGTGTTTTGTAGTTTAGTTCATATAGTTCCTGGCTTTTCCTTGGCAGATAGATTCCCAAATATCTAAGTAAGAATTTAATCTGAGCCTGAAATTGGAGGTGATGGAGACCTTGACCAAGCACAGAAGACATATACCTAACCCACAGTTAAGGGCACAATGACTTGAAAAAAGCATCTTGAAGATATGATGAGAATGCTAGAGATGAAGGGGGAGGACCTGGCTGTACTGGAATGAGATGCTTTGGCCATACTTGTTCCTTTGGTGTTTGCCTCTCTACATGTGAAATGTTTGTGTTTCTCTGTAACTATATAGGAGAGCACATCCCAAATATGTAGATGAGATGTTTTGTCAGTGGTTTTCAACTGTTCTTTCTTTCTTTTTTTTTTTAGTTTTATTTGCAATTTTTAAAAATCCGTTTTCTTTTTCATTCATCTTCTCTTCCAATGAAAAGAACAAAAACAAAACCCTTGTAACAAATACACATAGTTAATTTCCAAGAGATACACTGCATCCTGAGTCCATCACTTCTATCATAAGGTCACTGCTCCTTGAGATGAGGGGATTGGTCATTGTTTAATCATAGTTTATGGGAGTCTTTCACAGTTTGTCTTTACAATGTTACTTAGCAGTGTATCTAGCACAAAGTAGATACTTAATAAATATTTTTGACTTGATTTATTGACTTATTATTTAAAATGTTCATGTGTTCAGTTACTTTATTTCAGTTCATACAAGTCTTCTCAGGGTTCTCTGAAGCTTTCCCTTTTATAATTTCTTGCAGCACAGTGGTATTTCATTACTTCTAGATACCATAATTTATGTACCTGTCCCCCAGTCGATGGGCTCCCAAGAGAGCTGTGAGATATATCTAAATTTCTCTATATACATATATGCAGGCATATATATGCATACACACAAGCATATATGTATACACACATATACATGCATACATGCACACACATACATTCATATATACACATTCATACATATATTTTCTTCTGTTTTTTCCTTTATTTCTTTGGAGACATAGACCTAGTAGTGGTATTGTAGGATCAAAAGATATGTAGTTTAGTAACTTTGGGGGCAGAGATATAAATTGTTTTCTAGAAGGAGTTGACCAATTCACAGCTCTACCTTTTCACAGTTTTTTAATGTGCCTATTTTCCTGCAAGCGCTCTAATTTTTAAAATTTTTTTTGTCAACTTTGCCAATTTGATGAGCATGGGATAACATCTTAGTCAATTTAAATTTGTCAATTATTAGTGATTTGTAGCATTTTTTTCATATTGTTGATAGACTAGATTTCTTCCTTTGAAAAAAAAATGCCTTAACAACAAGATTATATGAAGATCAATTCTGATAGATATGGCTCTTTTCAACAATGAGATGATTTGAGGCCAGTTCCAATGATCTTGCTATAAAGAGAGCCATCTTTACCCGGAGAAGGACTGTGGGAACTGCATGTGGATCACAACATAGCATTTTCACTCTTTTTTGTGTTTTACCTGCATTTTGTTTTCTTTCTCATTTTTTCCTTTCTGATCTAATCTTTCTTGTGCAGCATGATAATTGTATAAATATGTATATACATATTAGATTTAACATATATATTTTTAACATGTTTAAGATATATTGGATTATTTGCCATTTAGGGAAGAAATGAGGGGAAGGGAGAGAAAAACTTGGAGCACTGGTTTTGCAAAGGTCAATGTTGAAAAATTATCCATGCATATGTTTTGAAAATAAAAAGCTGTAATAAATTTTTTTAAAAGAACCACGAAAACATTGTATACAGCAGCAACAAGCCTGCATGATGATCAGTTCTGATGGACATGGCTCTTTTCAACAGCAAAATGATTCAGGCCTATTCCAATGGTCTGTGATGGAAAGAGCCATTAGTACCAGACTGAGTGTGGGTCATAACATAGTATTTTCACTTTTTTGTTGTAGTTTGCTTGCATTTTGTTTTCTGTTTCATTTTTTTCCTTTTTAATCTGATTTTTCTTGTGTAGCATGATAATTGTAGAAATATATATAGAACTGCACATGTTTAACATATATCGTATTACTTACCATTTAGAGGAGGGGGTGGGAAGGAAGGGAGGGAGAAAAAAATTTGAAACACAAGATTTTGCAAAGGTGGATATTCAAAATTATCTATGTATATGTTGTATGTATATGTATATATATGTATACTTCAATAAATACCTTTGTTTTGAGTTAATTGTGTCCTCTGCCTGACTGTTGAAGATAAACATGTCAATAGGAACTTTCAAGCTATAGTTTTAGGAGTTTAAACCCACAAAATACATTGAACCTTGTGTAGTCACACCCCACCACTCACGCTCCATTCAACCTGTGAAAGGTTAGCATTAGAGAAACTCATTTAATGACTTCATATTTATTTGTATTCATTCTTTTTATGTTTATTCAGTTGATATATATTTGTATTCTATTATATACTTTACATGTATATTATATATATACATTATCATATCATGCATATATTACTTATCTCCCATATTAAAATGTAAGATTGTAAGACTTAAAAGTCAAGATTTTTCATTATTTTCTTTGTATTGCCAATGTCTTACATACAGTATGTGTATAATAAATGCTTATTGGTTGATTATATCTTTTTGACAAAATTGAGGCTGAGAGAATTTACGGGATGTGCTCAGGGTCACACAACTAGTAAGCATCTGAGTCAGGACTCAAATTCATTCTTCCTGAATTCAAGCTCAGTACTCTCTATTATGCCTTCTAGAATAAAGATGATAATTGAAGCTATATAAGGGGATGAAATTGGAAAAGGAAAGAGTATAGAAGAGGACCAAGGACAGAATCTGGGGAAACATTTAGCAGGTGGGAGATAGAAGGTGAGCCTTGAAAAATGAGTTAATGAAGGAGACAGAGAAGGACTAATCAAACAATTAAAGGAAGAATCAATACAATCAATGTTAAAAAAGCAAAGTGTCAAGAAGGAGATGATAACCAACAGATTGAGCTGCTTTAGAAAGGCCAAGAATGATAGAATCAAGAAAAAAATCATTGAATATAGCAAGCAAAAGATCATTGGTGACTTTTGAGAGAATAGTTTTGATAGGTAGGTTGAGAGCCACATTGTAAGAAATGAAGGAATGACTGGGTGATGAAGTAGAAGCCATGAATGCAAACTACTTTTTTGGAAAGTTTAGCAGTAAGGTGAAAGAAATGTTGGATTGTACCTTGAAAGGAATTTTTCCCGAATGGCAGCAAAAACCTAAGCATGTTGATAGCCAGAATGAAAGAAGATAGGGGAAAGGGAGAGAGAATGATCAGTGGATTAAGGTCTAGAGGAGGATGAATGAAGGATTTAAGTGCTTACTAGATTCAAAGAAAGTACTGGGCTAAGCACTGGGTATACAAACAGAATTCACATTCTAATAAGGGAGACATATATGCAAGATTTCAGTGCAATGTAAAGGGAAAGGACTGATGGCATTTTGGGTGCAGGAGTGAAGCAAATGGCAGTGCCTCTTCTTTAAAATCATTTCCACTGATAAAATCACTGCAGTTTTGGTGTAGAACCATTTACAATTCCAAGGGCTTTGAAGATGAAACCTCCCCCCCCCAAGTCTTAAATAACTTGAGCTGTAGCATCTTTAGGAGCTGTTGTCAGGTTTCATCTCCACATACATTATTTCCCAGCATGAATGATGTGGGTAGTAGATTGGAGGCATTGCAATCCCAAAGTCTCTTGAATTTAATGTCCTGGGTTGTGTCTATCAGAGTCTGAGGAGAGATGGTGGTCAAGGTGATGGTAATGGGTTGACTTGCCTGGCATATGCTGCTTCCCATTCTTCTGTTAGGGTCCTTTTTGTTTGCCGAGAGAGTGGCAATTGGTAGGAATGGATGACTCCTTCTCCACAGGAGTTATGATAGGGCTGTGAGGGCTAGGCTGGAGGTCTTGGGGAAATTATGCCTCTCTTCCTATCCTCATCTACCTGTTGATGGCTGCTGGTGAACAGTAGTGATGAAGAAGGTGAGCCCCTCATCCATGATGATTTCTCACTCAATGATAGCTGTGGGGACTGGAGACAAGTCTATTGATATGAGGGAAACCAGTATTCCCAAGTCTCTTGGTTTAGGGTCTTACACTGTTTCCAACAGAGTTTGAGAGGAAATGATCAAGATAGTGGTGGTGACTCGATTTGCTAGAATATTGCCTCCCACTCTTCCTTGATAGACAGAAAGAAATGAAGTACAAGTGAAATGAATGGGGTATAAGTGAAAAAGTTCACTTTGAAATAATAATGGCAACAATAATAATGATGATAGCTTGCATTTTGTATTGTGCATTAAGATTAGTTATTTTATCTCTTCTGGTTCTCAAGATCATCCTATAAGATTAAATACTATTATTATCCCCATTTCACAGATATGAATATAATAAAATATATCTCATGGTTCCTCATCTCTTCCTGTCTCACCTTCCTCTAAGTGCTGACTGGGAGGGAGACAATCTAGATAGTGGGGAACTGATGGAGCCAAACAAAACCTAAAATAATTATTGTGAGTGATTGCTCAGAAGAGCAAAAGTAATCAAGGAATGCACTGAGAGTGCTCAGGGTAAATGAACTGAGGAAGAGTCACTTTCTACCAAGGCCAGATATACTTCATGTATGGGCCATTGGAACAAAACAAAGAACTTGCTTTCTTGCAGCCAGATGGCATAGCAGATAGATCACAGAGTCTGGAGTCAGGAAGATCTGTGTGATCCTGAGCAAGTCATTTAATCTCTGTTTCCCATAGTTTCTTTATCTCTAAAATGGGGGTGATAATAGCACTTACCTCCAATAATATTGTAAAGAGTTTATTCTTGGTACATGGCAATTACAACATAAATGTTAGTAGGAGTAGTTGTTATTGTTATTATATTTACTGGTCACACTGATTCAAAGGCAATAAAAAATAAAACATAAAACTTGTTAGAAGACAACATCTGGGACTAATCCATTCCACTTGGAAAATTAAAGATTGGGGCAACAGAGGATACAACATGCTGTTTTAAAACACTATCAGCAGAAGCAAAAAGCATCTTTTGCTACTGCTTTGGCCTGGATGGACATGTGAATAATGGATGTACTTGAGAGAAGAATGCAGAGTTAATGTGTCAGAAGCATCCCAGATAACAGGTGTGGGAAACAGAGTAATAGGAATGAGGGTTACCCTGATCTTCCAAAATAGGGAAGCTGATTTCATCAATTGCTTATGAGTATATTTAGTATTGACTCCCTGCAGCAATGAGAGTAGAAATTAAAAAAAAAATACAATGTACTTCTATACTTGAGTGGATCTCAAGTGACCATGGTATGCCAGTCATTTTTAAAGGAAAGATGGAGAAAAATATTTTTTATAGCTTCTGAGAGGGCTTGGACTCTAGGGTTGTAGTGACAATGATAATGCATATTTAAGATAGAGTAAGCCTGAAGTTTGCAACAGACATTATCAATAAGAAGATGACATTATGCCTTTAGTTTATAGATCCAACAGTTATCTCTGGAGTATAAGCATTGACTGGAAGCAATTCCAATCTATTCAAGGTATTAACTAGATATTGAAAATAAAAGACTGGAATTTGATACCTATACAATTTAATCATTCAAGCAGTCAGCAGATGATTCTGAGAAAATGGGAACAGATTGTGGCAGAGAACATTTAAAGAGCACTAGTTTTTCCAATTTAGAACTGGACCTGAAGAAATTTGATCTTGATGCCTATTTGCCTGAGGAATGGAAAGACTAGTTTAATTAGAAGTTGGGCAGAAGAATAGTCACATCCTTTAACTTAAAAAAAAATCTTTATTTTATTGATATATTTTGTTTTTCTGTAACATTAATTTCTGAATATATTCCCACCTCTCCCCTACCCACTGAAGAAAGAAAGAATGAAGAAAAGAAAAAAGAGAAGAAAGGAATGAAGGAAGGAAATGTTTATGCAATGTTTAGCATGTACAGGCTTTGTGCTAAGGACTTAATGAATGTTATCTTATTTGTGAACCTCATAATGACCTTGAGATGTTGTTATTCAGTCCTTTCTACTGTGTCTGACTCTTCATGGTGTCACATTTGGGATTTTCTTGGCAGAGATAATGAGTGATTTTTCATTTCTTCTCCAACTCATGTTACAGATGAGGAAACTAAGGCAAATTGGGGTTGAGTGACATGCCCAGATTCTTACAGCCCATAAGTATGAGGCTAGATTTGAACTTGGGTCTTTCTGCCTGCAGACCTAGTGCTCTATCCACTATACCACCTATCTGTCTAGGTACATGCACAGTTACATGCAAAATTTTTCATAAGGAAAATTCTAGCAACTTGGAGGAGCAAGAAAGGCTTCATGTAGAAGTGATTCTTGAGCACTGACAGAAATGAGGGATTCTGACAGATGGAGGTGAGGAGAAAATACATTTCAGAAATGAGGGATAGCCAATAAAAAGATATAGAGGTAGGAGATGAAGAGCTATGTATAAGAAATAAAAGATCAGCCTATTCCCTGCCTCCATTATTGGAGAGAAGCAGAATCCCAAGCTTTATATCCATAACTTGACTCCCTTCCCACCAAATACTAATAATATAATGAATACACATAGCATTCACCTAGCTAAGAAACACATTTATCCAAATTTGTAGTAAAACAGAAATCAGAAAAAGTCTACATCTGAGAATGTAGAGCAAACAATACAGAGTGAAGGAACTTTCCCATTGGGAGTGAGTCAACCAAGAGAAGGAGTATTGGATCCCACCCAAGGGGAAGTTACCTGATCTCTAATGTAGCAAGCTGGAGATAGTGATATCATAAAAACTGTCAGCTTTTCTTATATTGGCTTCTTCCCAGAGTCTATTCCTTTAGCAATCTGAAGTGGGGTTAATATCTTCCATCTCACTTCTCAAAGCTAGAAGCCAGATGTGCTTAAAGTCCTTAGAGACTCAATGACTGGAAGGGAACTTGAAGAAGACTGAAGAGACTAGAGTTCTGCTCTCACTGTTCTGCCCTGCCCCTTACACAGATGCAGGGCATTAATCTCCACCAACTGGGAGAAAGTTTCATGCCATTGGGCTTTAGGACAACAGATATATTTTGGTTCTCAAAGTGGGAGGGAGTAGAAATACAATCAATGTACAATGTAAATCAGGTATGGGACAGCTATTTATTTTTTTAATGCAAAGAAAATACTTAAAAACAAGTATTCATTACTAGAAAAAATGTAAATATCAATAATAACCTGCAACTACCACAATACTTTTCTTGTACTTTGCCCGAAGCATTTTGTGGGACTGCCAAATAAACATTTCACATTTCATCTAACCTGCATTGCATGTACTTTCTCAAAGTACATATCTTCTGGTAAACCAGACCAGATGTTGGGCTCATCTTCCCACCAAGAAGCCCTAGGAAAGTTGTCTCCTCCCAGAGGAGTTCAGTTAGTACCAGGTAAGGAACCTAAGATAGTCTCTATCCAGAAAGTTCCTATCAAATTCACCATTTAATCACCTAGAATTAGGCATGTAAAGAAATAAAAGAGATAGTCCAAGGCCCAGAATAAAAGTTGTCTAGCTGAATTACTGTTTCAACTTCCATGTAGAAGAAGTTACCCTATTATTGTGGTGGGGGAAGAATTCTTAAGAGAAGCTTCAATAGGACTGACTCAGTTGGCAGATAGGAAAAAATAAGGAAGGCAAAATCACACTTTCTCAGTGACTGACGTATCAAGGAGCTAGCTAGCCAAGCAAATGGTGAAGCCCTTTTGGGAACTGAGCTGGTGGCCACCATTTTATAGATTTAGAATTCACTTTTAAAGGTTCACTGATTTGCTAATTGACTTAGTGGTCAATGACTCTGGCATGGCTTTGACCAAGGTGTCAAAGCCCCCTGATAGAGCCTGATTCCACCTCCTTTCAGTAGTCATGGAGTAGCAGAGGGAAGACCTAGGATTTCTTGTCTTGTCCCAAAACGACAAACTCTTTCACTGATAAGCCTTGTGTTTCCCTGAAAGTACTTCTGGGGTGGATTCTAGTACAATCCAGCTACCTATGCTCATGTTGTAAAATACTTGAGAATGTGGATTACATCCTGATTTTTCTTTGTAATTCCTTCCAGCAACACACACAGTTCATTTCCATTTGCTATAGATATTCAATGAATATTAGGTAAATGAGTGACCTCATAATCCAGGAGCTCTCTTTAGGTCTGGCATTTTAAAATTCTAAAATTTGAACTGAATTAGAAGGTAGGCCCAGGGTCAAGGAAGCAGTATAGCTTAATTGTTAGATTACAAAGATAGAATCATTATTCAGTAGAATGGATTGTTTTTGGAGGCAAAGAATCTAGCTTTGAATACAGGCTCGGCCAGCAGTACTCCTGCTTGACCTTAGGCAAATTTTTTTGAATCTTATTTTTTCATCTATAAAATGGGAAGAATGAACTACTTGACTTATATAGAATTGCTGTGCAACATTATAATCCTTAAATTAGATGTAGTGTAAGCCTGGCAATGTGACACTCTCCCTCCCTTACCCTATAAACACCAGTAACTCCTTGTTACCTCTAGAATAAAATTTTTGGCATTTATAATCCTACCTCCTTCCTACCTTTCCAGTTTTCTTATATATTCCATTCATGCTGCATGCCAGCTATACTGGCCTACTTTCCATTTTGCACAAAGGATACTACTTCCTACCTCCTTGTCTTTGTACCCCATATCTTAAATGTACTCCCTTTATGGTATCTACTCTAGCTTCCTACTCAACCTCCTCTCACTGGCACTGGACTCCCACCTTTGGGACCTAGCCTCAGATAGATGAATTTTTGCTTACTTTACTCTAGTCCTGGGCTCATCACACCATTTCTTTGGCCAGCCATACCATCAAACTTAGATCCTCTACCATACCCTGTTTTTTTTTTTTTTGTTTGTATGTTTGTTTTTGTTTTTTGTTTTTGTTTTTGTTTGTTTATTTAGTTTTTTTTTTTGACTCTTGCTCCCCTATAAGTGTTGTCTTTCCCAATTAGAATATAATCTCCTTGAGAGCAGGGACTATCTTACTTATATCTGTATTCCCAGATCTTAATGTGGCACCAGGAACATAGCAAATACTTAATAAATGCTATTTTTCCACCTCTGTCTTTTGGGAATCCCTGGTTTTCTTTAAAATCTGATGACCTCCAAGATCCCTTTTAGCTCTTAGTGTAAGACCATGTGTTCTCTGACTCAACCTAGTGTCCACCTTCTACTCAGAATCTTTCCTAATTTTACCCTGCCCCTCACCCCCCACCCTGAGCTGCACTAGTGCTTTCTCTCCCCAAGCTTCCTTGTATTTATTTTGTATATATTGAGGGAAATGAGGGAAATGTAACAGCTAGTAGTGGATAATTGTGGGAATTGAGTGAACCACACTGATGCCATCTTGTTACTCATTTCAGGAGCTAGCTCAGTTCCCTTTCTAATCAATTATGGGTCTATTCTATACTGTGAGAAAACTTTATTCAGTTTTGGAAATTGGGAGAAAACTTTATTGCATTGTTTGAACCCAGCACTGTGTGGCTGGGAAACTGCTGATTTAAAAACTGAGTCAGATCCAAAAGATTACTGCAAGGGGTTTTCTCACCGATGTAAATCTTAAGTAATCCATATATCTTATCTGAAATCTAGCCCTTTACTGATCAATCAGTTGTTATTTCCATGTTCTTTTGATTATTTGCAGACATTTTTTCTGAATTCAGGTATTTTCACTTCTTTGTTCCCTCTCCTAACTTGGAAAGTCCCCAATCTTTCATTCAACTAGAAATCAGATTACCTAATGTTGTATCCTGATCAATTGTTTCCTTTTAATTAATTGACCTTTTTTGAAGAATTATTTTTTAATGTATAAAAGTCCATCTCTCCCTGTATTTGAAGTCCAATTCTAAGCTGAGGAAAGAACCCTGTTCTACTTTGTTGGGCAATTGCCATGCATTGCTAAATAAATTGATGTACTCAGAATATAGAACCTTTGTTTTCTCAGTCATTTTACCTTTAGCCCACCATAGTACTCTAAATATTCTTATATGTGTTAGCCAATTTTAAGTGCCTACTAAGCCCTAGTCATTGCACATGTTGTGCAGGCATATGAGCATTACAGATTGTTTCTCTAGCTAAAATGTAAGCTCCTTAAGGACAGGAACTGTTTCACCTTTGTACCATAATAGCATATACTAAGCACTTTCAAAACTGTGATAAGTGTGAGCTATAATGGGGGTAGGTTGGAGCCAGCTCTAACCAAAGCCCATTGTTAAATTTTCAGTGTGAGCAATTATGGGACTAAAGCAGGGCTTGGCTTATTGTTTAGACTTAAGAAAGTAAAAGAGAAAATTGACAAATGGTCAAAGAATATGAACAATTTTCAGATGAAGAAATTAAAGCCATTTATATAGTTAGTTATATGAAAAAATGCTCTAAATCATTATTGTTTGGAGAAATGTAAATTAAGAAAATTCTGAGGTAATACTTCATACCTATCCCAATGGGCTAAAAAACTGTACATACCCTCTGATCCAGCAGCTTCACTATTTGGTTTACATTCCAAAAAGATCATAAAAGAGGGATAAGGACTCATATATACAAAATGTAGCTCTTTTTGTAGTGACAAGGAATTGGAAATTGAGTAGATAACCATCAATTGGGGAATGGTTGAATGTTATGGTATATGAATGTAATGTAATATTATTGTTCTATAAGAAATGATGAGTAGGCTGATTTCAGAAAAGCCTGGAAAAATTTATATGAATTGATGCTGAGTGAAATGAGCAGAAACAAGAGAACACTGCACACAGTAACAGCAATATTGTGTGATGATCAGCTACTTAGCTCTTCTCAGCATTTTACAATTCCAACAGACAGGATAGAAAATATCATCTGCAACCTGAGAGAAAGCTATGGAGACTGAATGTGTATCAAAGCAAAATATTTTTACCTTTTTTTAAATTTGTGGTCTTGCTTTCTTATGGTATTTTCCCCTTTTGGTCTGATTTTTTTTTTTCCTGAGGCAATTGGGGTTAAGTGACTTGCCCGGGATCACACAGGAAGGAAGCGTTAAGGGTCTGAGACCAGACTTGAACTCAGATCCTTCTGACTTCAGGGCTGGTGCTATTCACTGCATCACCTAACTGCCCCTGGTCTGATTTTTCTTGCACAATATGACGAATATGGAAACATGTTTAGAAAGATACATTTTTAACCTGTATTAGATTGCTTGCTGTTTTGAGAATTATGTTAGGGAGGGAGAAAAAACTTGGAAATAAATGTTGAAAACTATCTTTACATGTATTTGGAAAAATGAAACAAAATGTTTGGAAAAATAAAAAAGAAACTTATGGAGGAAATATTGATAATCAAGTTCAAAATTAAAAGTATGTTGAGCATGCATTTTTTTCAGAGGCACTTGTTAAACATTTACTAGCACATCTCTGGCTATAATACATATAATGCTTTTTGAAGACCAAAAAGCATTACATAAATATCAGTTATTAATCATTGTTTATGTTAATAATGTGGCATATAACACAAACTATTATTAATATTAATGAGATTATATATACTATTATTAACAAACATTATTGCTAATAATTATTATTATTACTTATGAAGTATGTATCCACCTGTAGTATAGTATGACCTTGAGCAAGACACTTAACCCTCCTAAACCCAATTTCCTCACATACAAAGATAGAGTTGGATTATGAGATGGCCTCTGAGACTGCTTTCAGTTCTAAATTTATGCCTGATGACTCTAGATCTAGTCCTTAGCTAGGCTTCTCCATTTGCTTGTCTTGATCATCATATGGATGGATATGTTGATCCTTAGGTGGAGCTGATGATGAAAAAGTGTGACTGGATGAGAGCAAATACAACTGATCACCTGGAAAACTTGGCCAGTAGTTTCATCCTCAGATATATGAAAAGAAATTGAGCATCTACTGATATTGCCACCCAGTGTGCCACCTCGTGGCTACAAAAGAAACTACCACAGTCCTCAAGGAATTTACAGTCATCTTGGGCTTCATAGGGCTGGAAAGGACCTCAGAGGCCACTTAACTCCATTACCTTATTTTATAGATAAGAAACTTGGGGCCTAGACATGCCAAGTGGTTTATTCAAAGTCACACAGCTATTAAGTGGTAGTTTCTTTTGGTAGGGACATGGTTAGAATGTTATAAATGCATATGAGAGATTCAACAGAGAGAGCTGAAAGGTTGGGGCGCAAGAAAGGAATGGATCAATTTTAAGTTAGTGGAGCAGGATCAAGGAAGACTTTAGGGAAAAGGTGGTTGGTATTTGAACTGAGTCTTGAAGGGAGAAAAGGATTTCATCGAGTGGAAATATAGATGGAATCCATTCTGATCACAGGAGGCAGTCTGAGTAAATGCTTTAAGATGGCAGAAGGCAGAATGGATATGGGAGCATGAGAAGCTCCCATAGGATGGCGAAAATGTAGTATGTGTGAAGAGGACTAAGGCAGTTTGAAGCCAGATTGCTGAGAGCCTTGTATATCAAGATAAGGAGTTCTTGATTTACACTGTAGGTAATGGGGAACCAGTGAAAATTAGTTAGTGAGAGGATGCTTTATTAGATCTTTACATTAAATAGGTTATTTTTTTTTATTTTATTTTTTTCCTGAGGCAATTGAGGCCAAGTGACTTGCCCAGGGTCACACAGCTAGGACATGTTAAGTGTCTGAGATCAGATTTGAACTCAGGTCCTCCTGACTTCAGGGCTGGTGTTTTATATACTGTGCCACCTAGCTGCCCCTAGATATGTCATTTTGACAGAAGTGTGAAGAATGGGCAACATGATATAAAGGAAAGAGCATTTGATCTGGAGTTAACAGACTAGTGTTTAAATCTTAACTGCAATTTCCTACTTATATGACCCTGGGCAAGTCATTTAATTTTCACTTTGTAAATATTTCTTTGAATGAATGAATGAATGGTTCTCCTCAGTACCATCAGCACTAAATAACACCACATCCCACTCCTGCTCTGTGGGCAGTAATGTAATAAGACATGGGCATAGAGACTGCAGGATTTCAGGTTTATGGAGGTCAGGCTTTGAAAGATGGAATTCATTCTATTCTTTGTAATTTTAGTCCCAATTCCTAGAATAATACTTGGCACCTAGTAGGTACTTAATAAATGCTTGTGGATTTATTGATTGGGGGAGAGTTATGTTGGTGGCAGGGAGAATGGCTGCCATCCTGATTCTGCCTCCTTGATAGGGCCATCTGAGTTGGATTTGTTTGGGGAAGGGACTGGCTAAGGGATATGCACTTCAGGCATGTTAAAGGATGTTATCAGAACCTCATTCCATTAGAAAAAGCTTTTCCCTCCCTCCCACCCACCTAAGCTTTAAATATCTCAATCTCCTGGGAGAACTGAACACTCACATCTAAGTGGGGTGGCAGATCTTGAATTCTGGAAGATCTCTTCAATAAAGAAGAAACCTGAACTGAGGTTTCCAGGCACTTGGGGGAGAGGCATCATGAACAGGAAACAGTTACTTTCCAACTTGTCCCCTTGCCTTGTCCCTGCCAGAACCCACCCTCTCTCTCTCTCACTAAGCAACTGATAGAATAGAGTAAAATGTTAGAGCTGAAGGGAGTGCTAGAGATCAGCATCTAAATGTAATATATTCATTTTGCAGATGAGGAAGCTGGGTCCCAGAGATTGCTCAAGATAACACAGCTACTCAGCAGGGGCTGAGCTGGGACTAGATCCCAGAACTTCTATCTCCTAATTGTTCATTCTTTCCACTCTATCATGCTGATGTGAAAAGAAAAAGGAGTGGGGGAGGGCTTAAAGAGGGGCAGAATTTTGCCTGCCTAGTGAAGGGGAGAGGGAAACTGGCCCCATAAAGGTTTCTAAAGAGCACTGGATTGGGAGAGAGCCAGAGGACCTAAGTTCAAACCTGAATTTTTCTTACCTTTATGAACATGTGATGGTCATTCATTTAACCATTCTATGTTTTAGTTTCATTATTTGAAAATCGGAACTAGATGGTCTCTTTTCTTATGGAGAAACTATGATACAGATCAATGGATGGAGGTGGGAGAGCTTAGAACCCAGAAGTCCTGCATTCCAGACCCCTGATTTGAAATGTAAGGCTTGGCTACAGCCTGAACCCAATTTGGAAAGGGGGTTTCCCAGAGGTTGAAGTGTGGAGCAGAGGAACAAGGGATAGAATGGTGAGAACTAGGGGACCCTCTGCAGGAAGATGGAAAACTTCAGAGTTTTCCCCTCCTTTTGAACTAGTGGCAGTGGCAGAATTTCCCTTCAGGTCGCCGTTAGCAACTCTGGGATTTGACAGCAGCTTCTATTTCAGAGTTTATGGTAAGTGGCTGGTGCAGGCACACACTCACACACACACACATAAACACATACAACACACCCAACCCTTTAAGGAAGTGGGTAGCAGAGCAGCAGGGGTGTGGTTAGCAACTCAGAGGAGGAAAGAGGGGAAAACCTGTCAGCCCTCCTCTCACTCTGCACAGGCAGCTACCGGGGAAAGCAACTAACTGTTTAGCCCCTTACCTGTCCTGCTAGCATCCCCCTATCTTAGCAACTCCACTTTAGGAGAGACCCCAGAGAAGAACCACCTTACCACTAGTCTTCCATGTGAGTATCCCCTCTCTCATGAGAGTGAGGGTAGGGGTGGGAGGGGGGGCAGGGGTTTTGGGGAAAGTTGTTGGTTTTGCCTCAGTGGAATAAATGGTCTGGCCTGTGGCTTTGGTTACCTGGATAGGACCGAAGAGGGGGTGTAGGGCAGAGGAACTGGGAGTTCCTAGGAGGAGGAGGATTAGGAATTCAGAACTGAAAGGTACTGGGTGTGTGTGTCTGGACTGGAGGGGTGGGACGGGGTGGCGGGTGGAGGGAGGTGGAGAGAAGGAAAGTATATGTGTCTGGGTGTGCCTGAGATGTGTTCAACAAGGGAAAGGTGAACCTATTTTGGGATGTGAGTTGAGATTGTGGCACTGGATATCTTTTTGGTCTACTTGACACATTTGGAAGGAGAAAAAAAGTCTATATATAGATGAAGGCTCAGGGACCCCCATGGGTCTTTAGAAGTTCAGTTTGAGAGGTGGTTAAACCCAGTCAGGGTTTCAGGACTCAGTCTCAGTTCCATCTCAAATGCTTCTCTAAACATCAGTGTTCATTTCTTTCTCCCTCTAACCTCTCAGATTTTCTTAAAAAGCCTTCTAGCTCTATTCTCTTCCTCCCCCTCCAATCTTGCAACCCCATAACCTCATGCCCCTTGTTCCTTGTTGCCCTTTGACAGGGAATGTTATGAACATAGTATCACGATGCAGGTAATATCTATGGGGTCTGATCTCTTTGTTGGGGGACAAAGTTAACTCCTTCTAGGCCAGTACTTTTCTTAAACTCATTCCTTCTGGTAGCTGCTAAAGGGTTAAATTCTGTGCTCCCTTCTCTTCTGGCTGTCAGGCTGTGCGTGGGCAAAGCCCAGGGCTGCAGCCTCCTGGTGGGTGAATGCAGAACATATGGGTGGTATTCCATGCCCACCGAATTCTACCACCTGCCCTAGCCCTCTATCACATGACAGGCAGATCCCTTACCTCCTGGTCTCTCTCAGACAGAGGATGGGGATTTTATACACCTGGGCACTCTCTAGGTGCTGAAATCCAGGTTGTAGCCAGAAGGATACCACTCTGTGCATGCTGGGTCAGCATCAGGATGTGGATATAATGTTTGTTATCTCCTAGACCAGAGGGGAGATGGCTTAAAAAAAAATCCAAACAGGATTTTATACTAGTTATAATAGTCACAGTGAGTTTAGGAGGAATGGAGAGCTTCCATTCCTTTTGACTTTTTAACAAGGCCAAGAAGACTATTCTTATCTAGAAGCCAGAACTAAGACATTTTGTGATTAATGCTTTGACAAGGGCATACAGATGATGCTTAATGCTCTAGTTTAGGTTGAAGGACCAGAAGATCGAAGCTATAGAGCTAGAAGGAACAGATAGTGACTATTTAGGCCAAGCCTTTCATTTCATAGATGAGAAAACTGAGGCTCAGAGCTGTTCAAGATGACAGACAAGATCTACTACTTCTATTGCTACTTCTAATGTGGCAGTGCCAGGGAATTTTGCACCAAGTCCAATATTTCTCAGGTAATCTACTGGCTCTAAGAATAACTGTGGATGCTAGTCAGCCAAGGAAGCTAATGTGAACAGTGTTCAATTCAAGGAGAGAGATTCCAGGAAATAAATCTGTAGTTTGAGAATTAATTCTCCTAAGTTCTGCTTTGAGATACATACTTGGTTTGCCATATAACCTCTGACAAGACACCTCCCTGAACTGTACTTCTTTTTACCCATGTAAACTATTGGAGGATGCTTTAGGGTTAAAAAGACCATAGAATGATGAACTAGGAGATAACTAAGATAATAAGTAGACAGGAAGTGCTTGAAGTACCTTAAATACAATTTATATTTATCTTTCAAAGGATTAATACTCTTGACTAGGCACAAGGAAAACGTATTACAGTATTATTGTCTCCCTTTCAAATTGTGAGCTTGAACCTTGACTGAGGACAGTATGTTATATTGAAATCTGGATATAAGAATTATTTTTCTCTCTTTTGGTCTGCTTCAGTTCAAAATATTTATTCCAGTCTCTTTTTGGAGAGGCTTAGGTGTAGGACAACAGGAAAGAAGGGGAAGCTCATAGTTCATTGAAGGAAAGTACTGATAGTGTTTAGTTATAAAGAGATTATTATACATTGTGGAGCTGTTCTTAATTTTGGATGCATAACTTGTGGTCTGGTACCAAAGGCATTGCATTTGAGGAGACTGAGCTTGATCTTGAAGACTGCCCTTCAAATGAGGATTTGCTCATTTTGCCCTCACCTAAGTTTTGGAAATTTTAAAATATAAAGTATATCTTGTGTAGATTTCCATAAATGTGAGCAAAAGAGTCCCCAACTTAGTTGTGAACTGATCCAACCATTTTGGAAAGCAATATGGCACTATGCCCAAAAGGCTAACAAGCTGTGCATACCCTTTGATCCAGCAGTGTTTCTACCGGGTCTGTATCCCAAAGAAGTCATAAAATAGGGAAAGGGAAAATATTTGCTACAAAAATGTTTGTAGCATTACAAACTACCTTTGTGTAGTGGCAAAGAACTAGAAACAGTTTCCCCCATCAGTTGGCTGAATAAATTATAGTATATGAATGTTATGGAATATTATTGTTCTATAAGAAATGATCAGCAGTACGATTTCAGAAAGGCTTGGAGAGACTTATATGAACTGATGCTAATTGAAGTGAGTAGAACCAAGAGAACATGGTACACAGCAACAGATTATAGGATGATCAATTCCGATAGATGTGGCTTTTTAAATTTTTTTAAATTTATTTTTTTTATTAAAAGCTTTTTATTTACAAAACATATGAGTGATTTTTCTACATTGACCTTTGCAAAACTTTTTTTTTTATTCCAAGCTTTTCCCCTCCTTCCCCCCACCCCCACCCCCACCCCTAGATGACAGGTAATCTAATACATGCTAAATATGTTAAATTATATGATAAATCCAATATATGTATACATATCTATACAGTTATCTTACTGCACAAGAAACATCATATCTAGAAAGAAAGAGAAAAAAAAAACAACCTAAGAAGGAAAACAAAATGCATGGAAATATTCACAGAAAGTGTTAAAATGCTGTGTTGTGGTTCACAATCAGTTCCCTCAGGCCTTTCTCTGGATGTATATAACTATCTTCATCGCTGAACAATAGGAACTGGTTTGAATCACATCATTGTTGAAGAGCACCATGTCCATCAGAATTGATAGATGTGTTTTTTTTCAACAGTGAAATGATTCAGGCCAATTACAATAGATTTGTGATGGAGAGAGCCATCTGTATCCAGAAAGAGGATTGTGGGGACTGAACATGGATCCCAGCACCTTTTTTGTTGTTTGCTTGCTTTTTCTTTTCTTTTTCTTTTTTTTCCTTTTTGATCTGATTTTTCTTGTGCAGCATGATAAATGTGGAAATGCATATAGAAGAATTATACATGTTCAACATATATTGGAATAATTGCTGTCTAAGGGAGGGGATGGGATGAAGGGAGAGAGAAAAAATTTTGGAATACAAGGTTTTGCTAGGGTAGATGTTGAAAACTATCTATACATATCTATTTGAAAATAAAAAGCTAAAAAACGTAAAAAATGTTTTACATGTAACTGGGGGAAATAAAAAAAAGGAAATACTTTAAAATGAAAAAAAAAGTTTCACAATCTCTACCTGCAAAGTTTCCTATAGTCAGGGGAATGTGGGTAAGTGTTGAATGATTCTTTAGGGGAAAAATGTACTCAGGACATACTTTTTTTAAAAAAAGAGTTCCTAACTTTTATAAAAATATTCAAGGTAATGATGCATATCAGAAACAGGACAGCCTGTATTTCACTCCACAGTAAACATGGAAAACACATCAAGGATATACCATAATGTGTAAACAATCAATACAATTATTCTTCTCTCATTAGTGAATTCGAATTTTCTTTTAGAGCCTTATATAGTTCACCAATTTGTAATACCACCCTGTGACTTGGGATTTCCTTGGAAAGGAAGTAAACTTGGGGTTCCTAGAGAGGCAAGTCCTAGCATTCTGATGAGTTCTAGACACATATCAGCTTCTAGTTTTATGGCATGATTAAGAGCTATGATTCTGATTCTCTGTGGGATAATTTTGGGAGGGGTCTGTTGATCCTGTAAGGGACATCACAAGAAATTAAAGATCACGTAAAGTCATGTTTGTCTCTGGGATTTTCCTTTCTATGAGGTAGTTGTTTTTGAGTTGTTTCAATCATCTTCAATTCTTCATAACCCTATTTGGGGTTTTCTTGGCAAAGATACTTGGAGTGGTTTGCCAGTTCCTTCTCCAGCTCACTTTATGGATGAAGAAACTGAGACAAACAGGGTTAAGTGACTTGCTCAGGATCACCCAGCTAGTTATTGTTTGAGGCTGGGTTTGAATTTAGGTCTTCCTGACAGCAGTCTTGGCATCCTATCCACTATAACACCTAGCTAATAAGTTAAAGAATTGTACTCTATCATCCTGCTCTTTATAAAGATGCCATGCACAGTTGAGAAGTATTTTCATTTCTTTCTAATCCCATTTAGTAATCACCATAGAACTAGCATATCTAATTTTTCTAAAATTCTGTTCATCTTCCTAGTAGTTTTGTAATTTTAATTTTTTTAAATTTTGTTTAGGTCTGAAAGGGGCATGTTGAGATCCCCAAATATTATAGTTTTGTTGTTTATTTCTCCCAGTAGTTCAATTAGTTTTCTTTTCAAGTAGTTAGGTCTATGCCATTCAGTACACATATACTAAGTAATGATATTTTTTAATTGATGTTGCATTTAAGCAAATATATTCTCTCTGTGTCTTTTAACCATCTCTATTTTCTTCTATTGCTTTGTTTAAGATCATGATTGCTATACTTGCTGTTTTGAATTTCTGGGAGCATGATGAATTCTATCCCTACCCTTATGGGATTGAGAAGATCTTTTAGAGGCTGCCCTGAACTCCTGGCTCCAGACAGAATGTATTCAGATGTTCTTCCTATCTTTTTCTGTCAGGAAATTCTTTCTGATATCTATTGTCATCTTTGTAACATAGTTTGACAGTGTTTTATTTGTTTATTCCTTTAACCTGATTTTTCCATGAAGGTTAGATGGTCATCTAATTTAAGCCTAGCCATAGTACTGAGGGTTCTTTCATGGCCACAAAGAATGATTTGAAATCCAATATGATGATTATCATTATTATTACTATTAACTAATAGTCATGTAATACTTTAAGATTTATAAAGCCTTTTTACAAATATTAACTCATTTTATCATTATAGCAACTCTTTGAAGTACATTTTATTACTATAGTTAAAATTCACTAATACTACTTTATAGATGAGACAACTGAAGCTGAGAAAGGCCAAGTGAATTATCCAGAGTCACATAGTATTTTGAAGCAGGATTCAAGCTCAAGTGTTCCTAACTTTATTCTAGCCATTATATTGTTAACTATTTATAAGTAATGTAGTAAGTAGTGAGTACTCAGGGTTGAGAATATAGAGCTAAACCAAACTCAGTGGAAAGAGTACTAGCTTTGGAACCAGAGGCTTGGTAGTCATTTCAGTTGTTATTTGCTTCTTGGTAACTTCATTTGGGCTTTTCTTGATAAAGATACAATAGTGCTTTGCCATTTCCTTTACCAGCTCATTTTATAAATGAGGAAATTGAGACAAATATGGATAAGTGACTTGCCCAGATAGTAAATATCTGAGGCCAGACTTGAACTCACAAAGATGAATTTTCCTGACTTCAAATCTGGCATTCCTTCCACTGTGTCATCTAAGTACCCAGGAGTCAGAGAATCTGGGCTCAAATTCTATCTCTGATCTTCAGCAATCTACTTATTTCCTCTGGGTTTCAATGTCCTCATCTATAAAATGAGGCACAGTCATTCTCAGATCTATGAGTCTTCTGAATCACATTGTTAGCTTTGCGAGGAGAAAGTGTGTATGTATATGTCCATTCAAGTGCATGTGTATGTGTGTGTGAGAAAAAGAGAGACAGAGAGAGACAGAGACAGAGACACAGAGAGACAGAGAGAGAGAGAGACAGAAAGACACAGAGAGAGAGACAGAGACAGAGACAGAAAGACAGAGAGAGAGAGACAGAGAGAGAGAGAGGGAGGAAAAGAGGGAGAGAGAAAGAGCACAGTAACTATGCTGGTGCTCCTAGTTCAAGGACTAAGGGATCTGATAAGGAAAGGGAATATAGGATTAAAAAGTTGAGGAGAAAGTGGAATAGTCTGTTTCAACCAAAAGTTGGCCATTGTCCATAAAGAAGAAATAGAACACTATTTATACCCTTTCAAACTCATTAACCTCATATTATTAGTAGTAATACTTTGGTGGATTCTCTTCTCCCCAAGCCTTCCCCCCATCCCCACCATCATCCCTGTAAGGAGTTTTTCCTACAGATTGGAAGCAATCTTTGAAGTGCTGCAAGGCCAGAGAAGATGGTGGCTGTACCTTTGTGGTGGTTTTCTGGTGGCAGGCAGCTCTCAGGGAGAGGTCTGAGGGGGTGGAAGTGGGGGGTGGGGGAGCCTTTTGAGTCACTCAGCTGTTTCCCATGGTATAATTATTGCTCAGATGGTAGTTTGATTAAGAGAACAGAGCCTTAATATTGTTTTTTCACTATTTTTTCCCTTCCAGAATACACTATTTATTATAGACTAGGGGACAGGGACACTGAGAGATCAGATTTCTTGGGTGTTAAAAAAGGGAGGCAATATGATGAAATAAAATAAGTTAATGGCTCAAGTTCAATCCTGACCCTGCTACTCCCTATTTTAGGGACATCATTTAATATGCCTGGGTCTCAGTTTCCCCAAGTATAAAATAAGGGGAGATTGGACTAGATAACCCAGAAGATATTTGCCAACTCTAAATCTCTTTTGCTTTGCCTCCAAGTCACCTTATAGCAAAATGGAATCATGGGAGTTAACTGTTTTTTGGCTTCCTAGGTCTTCTCTAGCTTATTCTTTTTTTCTCTCATGTAAGCCTCTTGAATTGCTATTGCCACCAACTAGCAAACTGTAGGAGGATCTATTCATTCTCCTTTCTGTACCCCAGGATTGTGTTCACTGGACTCCACATGACCTACCTTCTATTCCTCACTATCCTTCCCTCCTCCCTTTCTCTGACTGTCCTCCTTTTTCTTTTTTCCCTTCCATGTAGATGGTGGTAAAATGGGGGCAATTTTACTTAGAGTGGCAAAGGATTGTTAATATGTTTGCTACTTAAAGAATGTATTTCCAGGAGAATGTAACCGCTTCAAGCATAGGAACTATTTCCTTTTTGCCTTTATATCTTTGTCACCTAATATAGGACCTGGCTTAATAAATACTTTTGAATGAATGTATTAGGAATTCTGATTCTCTTCTAGCTTCTGTCATGTGTCTCTCTGAGCTATTTGCAGACATGTTCTCTTGAATATTCCTACCTTTAATCAGTCAACAAGAACACATTAAGGATCTGCTGTGTCGAAGGCATTAGGGATACAACAACAAAATGAAATAATTACTGCCCTCAAGAGGAATCATGATTTGTATTATTCTGCTACTTGCCCAAATCTTACCCATTCTTTAAGGCCCAGATGGCCCACTAATAGTATTTAGAGCTGGAAGGGACCCCAGATCATCTGATCTAAGTAATTCACTTTACAGATGAGGAAATTGAATCCCAAGGAAGTTAAATAACTTGTCCAATGTCATACAAGTAGTAAGCATTCAGAAAAAAGTATTTGAATGTAGATCTTCTCTCTCTAGAGCTAGTGTTCTTTTTACTGTAACCCCTAAACCACTTCTATTTCCCTTCCTGGCTTATTCTAGCCTAAAGCAACCTTCTTCTTGACTCTTAGAAGCTTTGGTCCTTGCCGAGTTCATTCAACCTCTTTTTACCCCGATTTCTTTTTTCTTTTTCTTTTTTTTTTTGCTTTTTGCTGAGGCAATTGGGGTTAAGTGACTTGCCCAGGGTCACACAGCTAGAAGTGTCTAAGACCAGATTTGAACTCATGTCCTTCTGACTTCAGGGCTGGTGCTTTATCCACTGCTCCACCTAGCTGCCCCTTTACCCCAGTTTCTTGATCTGTGAAGTGGGAATGATAATATTTGTAGTATTTTCCTCACATGATTGTTGTGAGGTTCAAAATGAGATAATATATGCAAGGCACTTTGCAAACTTAAAGGGGCTCTATCAACCTATATTAATCACAGTTATTATTATTAATAACCTTTGTTCTCAAGCCTCAATGCCATTTATCTCCACCACTGATGTTTTGAGTTCTCAATACTTTTCTGATTCCTAATTATGTAGATTTGAGGCCTTTGTTCTTTAGAGACCTTCTCTTTGACCATCTATTACTTAATTGCCATGGTAGAGGCTAGGGACTTAATAGCTTTCAAAGCAACCTTTAAAGTTATTTCTCAAGCTTTATACAAAATTGATATCCCTCCAATTTAGGGTATCTTACCAGAGACTAATCCTTAACTTCCTTCAAGACTCAGATCAATCGACTCTTGTCTGCTATAGATTTTTCTTCTTTTCCACAGTTGTCTAGCTCCTCCACTCTCCCTCCTCAATATTCCTTTCCATTTTCTTTTTATAGATTTCTTATTTGTGTATGTATATATGAACTACACAAAAAGGAAATACATTATATAATGATGCATATTTGTAAATATATGGTATGTAGTATATATGTATATGTATTCTATATATTATAAAATATATATACAAATTATAACATATGGAGAAAGAGAATGACTGCTACTCATTCTTTCTGTCTCTTTCTCTCCCTCTCTTTCCTGTTTCTGTTTCTCTATTTATCTCCCTTTCTGTCTCTATCTTCCTTGCTCTTCCCCTCCCTCTCTCTGCCTCTGTCTCTTTCTCTGTGTGTCTCTCTTTTTGTGCATATGTGCACGCTTGTGCACACACACACACACACACACACACACACACACAAAGAGACTACTTGCTTACCATAGATGGATCATTCCTCAGAACTTTCCCTCCCCTTGAGGAGTGGTGGGGCCACAATCTCTGAGACATAGGCACAGAAATGTGGGTATGTTTACACATATTATACATGTATTTTATATACATATGTATATATACATAGATATACATGCTTCTTGAGGGCAGAGATTGTTTCTGTCTTCCTATCTCAAACATCATATACAAGGTAGATTCTTTTCTACCTCTCTAAATAGTATCTTCTTTTTTTCCAAATATACACAAAGATAGTTTCCAACATTCATTTTTGTAAGACTTGGTGTTACAAATTTTTCCCCTTCCCTCCCTTCTCTCCCTCCTCTCCAATACAGCAAACCATCTGATATAGATTAAATATATAGGGTAGATTCTTAATTAAGTGCTTTCTGGGTGGACCAAATAAATTAATGGGTAACCTTTTGACTTTCTACTAGGCTTCTAACTCAAGATAGTTACATCAGTTGATGAACTTTGGAAAGGAAAGGTACAGGATCATGGACTATGCCAATGGAGGCGGTACACTGACTAGAGCACCAAGCTGAGTCAGAAGACATCCTGCCTCAGACATTTACTATCTGTGTGACTCTGAGCAAATCACTTAACCTCTGTCTCATTTCCCTCATCTCTAAAATGGATATCATAATAACACCTACTTTACGAGGTTTTCATAAGAATTAAATGACATAATATTTGTAAAACATTCTGCATAGTACGAGGCAAATAGTCGGTGCTTAATAAATGTGTTGTTCTCCTGACTATTCCCTTCTTCTTTTTTTTTTTTTTTTAATGTGGTATGATAGATTAGGCACCAAAACTTTTACCTTCCTCCATCTCCCCTTAGATTGTAAGTTCCTTTTTAAGTGCCTCCTTTTGTATCCCCAGAATTTAGCATAGTGCTGGGAACATAGTAGGAACTTATACATGTTTATTGACTGACTCCATCTTTTTTGACATTGTATATGCAATTATCCCCTTTAGACCTTTCTTATGGGTTAATAAAACATTATTTCCAAGAAGACCTTGTTACAATGCAGGTATGCCAGAGGTTCAAAAAACTGTGGTATGATTCAGGTGACAAAGGATTCTGCCATTGACCAAGTACAGCCTAGATGATCATTTGGTTTTAGCATTTTAACCTTGGAACTCTGGCTGGACTCAGCTTTGTTTCTTCCCCACCCCTTCTTCCCCCTTCTAGCTCTTTATTATGCAGATTTGGGGAACTGGGAGTTTGGAGAGTAGCCATGACTCATAATACCAGGTCTCACAGATCTCCTTGGTAAAATTGGGATTCAGATTCAGAGACCTGAGGTTTCATTCTGGTTTTTGTTTCCTGGATTTCTCTGGAGTTTCTAACTGAATCTCTGAGGCTTGGATATTAGATACCAGGACAAAGGATGGCATTGGCAGAAATAGGATTCCCAGTCACTTTTGTTGCCATTGACTTTCTGTGAAACATTCTCATGAGGTTAATTCTCAGTCTTTTGAAAAAATAGGAAAAAACCCAATAATAATCACTGATGCACAATACATATACACATGTATATATACATTTTTGTATGTATGTATGTATGCCTATTACATATATATAAATAGATATTTATTACTTTAAAGTATACAAGGCAATCTGCATATGTCATCTCATTTAATATCCCACAATGGCTTTTTTTTTTTTTACTACTTCCATTTTACAGATGAGGAAACTGAGGCTCAGAGAAATCACACAGCTAAAAGTGAAGAAGGAAGAATTCAAACTTAGGTTTCTCTTGACTCCAATACCAGAATTTGTCATACTAAGTGAACATGAGGAGAAAGAAAATGAGACTAGATAATTTTTTTCTAGCACTAAAATCTTTTCTGTTTGTTTTATTTTTTTGTTTGTTTCAATTCAATTCAATGAGTATTTATTTAAGCTCTACTATGCTCAAGGCTAAAGAGCTACATGGCTTAGCAGCAGAGTATGACTCAGGGTTAAGGTCTAGCTTCCGACAGAAGCTGGATGTGTGACTCTGGGCAAGTCACTCACCACTCATGAAACTTTTGTAAGATTACAAATTATAGAGAAGGTACCAGTTTATATTGGCAGAGAAAGGTCATTGCCAGAAATTCCATACACTGATGAAATCTTTTTTTTTAATTTATTTTTTTAATTAAAGCTTTTTATTTACAGAACATATGAGTGATTTTTCTACATTGACCTTTGCAAAAAAAAATTTTTTTTGTTCCAAGCTTTTCCCCTCCTTCCCCCCACCCCCCACCCCTAGATGACAGGTAATCTAATACATGTTAAATATGTTAAATTATATGACAAATCCAATATATGTATACATATCTATACAGTTATCTTACCGCACAAGAAAAATCAAATCTAGAAACAGAAAAAAAACCAACCTAAGAAGGAAAACAAAATGCAAGCAAACACTCACAGAAAGCATTAAAATGCTGTGTTGTGGTCTACACTCAGTTTCCACAGGCCTCTCTCTGGATGTATATGACTATTTTCATCACTAAACAATAGGAACTGGTTTGAATCACATTATTGTTGAAGAGAACCAAGTCCATCAGAATTGACCATCTTGTTGCCATGTATAATGTTCTCCTGATTTCATTCAGCATCAAATTATGCAAGTCTCTCCAGGCCTCTCTGAAATCCTCCTGCTGGTCGTTTCTTACAGAACAATAATATTCCATAACATTCATATGCCATAATTTATTCAGCCATTCTCCAAATGATGGGTATCCTTTCAGTTTCCAGTTTCTTGCTACTATAAAAAGGGCTGCCACAAACATTTTTGCACATGTGGGTCCCTTTCCTTCCTTTAAGATCTCTTTGGGATATAGGCCCAGTAGAAACATTGCTGGGTCAAAGGGTATGCACAGTTTGATAACTTTTTGAGCATAGTTCCAGATTGCTCTCCAGGATGATTGGATCCATTCACAGTTCCACCAACAATGTTTCACACTGATGAAATCTCAAGTCATTCCCACTCTCCAAATAATTGAGGCTAAGTTCTGGTTTCTAAGAACATTAGAGATAAAAAATCCTGTCCTTACCTTCAAGGAACTTACATTCTTCATGAAAGGATGTAAGGTTATGAAAGTGCGTTGTTTTGTATGAAAGAACTTTTAGATTTTTTTTTGCTGAGGCAATTGGAGTTAAGTGACTTGCCCAGGGTCACACAGCTGTTATGTGTCTGAGACCAAATTTGAACTCAGTTCCTCCTGACTTCAGGGCTGGTGCTCTATCCACTGCACCACCTAGCT